>BQNB010069196.1:0-23618 GCA_026074375.1 Tanacetum coccineum | reverse complement strand
CCTTTGATACTCATACGAGTAATCGATGCAACGAAAGAACTAACAAAACGCGCCTATATCTGAAAGAGCTGATTCCGAACTACCAATATACATCGAAACGTCGAATAGGAAAAATCGGGTATCCTTACTAACAAAGTACGATGAAGGGATGATAAGCTTAGACTTAGGAAATCCAAACAAACAACCGAGAAAACAAGCAACCTCTATAATAGCAATACTAGGTATCTGCAAATACTAGATAGCAGGGAAACTTACTATCTATCCAACTCAGCTTAACATATCCTCCAATTAATGTAAGAGAATAATTCTCTACCCATACTACCATCCTTATCATAAATACACATATCAATAAAAAAACATTTACACTACCATCTTACAACCAAACACAAATAAATGCAATCATGATCACAAGTCTACGTGTGTGATGCCTTTATAATTATGTTGGCCACCATAATTATAAGTGCCTCCTTTCACACGTGTACTTACTTCCAAGATTGCCCATATCAATCATAATTCACATATAAGCACATATATCACATTGCACATCTTAAACTACTCTAACTTAATACATAAAAAATGCTCAATCAAATAACTACATACTTATATCAAATTGAAATCGAAACGACATAAAGGAACGAAAGTCTCGCAACGACTTCCAAAATATGAAATATCCGAAAGAAATAATCAATAACAACATGACGAGGTAAAGGACGGGATAAACTTATGCTGGGCCTCGCTTGGGTTTTGAACTTTGCCTTTGCAAGAATCACCAGGACTCGCGGGTACTAACCCCTATTACGCGCAATCCGACTAACGATCAACTATCCTTTTTCCTTCAGTTCATAAGAGGCCCTCTTATGGATCTTATAACGCTTAGTCAGTTGGGAAAACGGTTCCCCAACGAGACTTCTTACGGGTGGGGGAAAAACATAGCTAAAATACTAAGAAAGTAATATATATCATATCAGATAATGGTAGGCAAAATAACTAAATAAAAACTTAACAAAATAGGAAAATATAAGCTATGCAATATAGCAGGGAAGCATAACAGTTATAGTATTAAACACTTAAGCCCTAAATGCATCTACATGAAGGACCCCTAGGTTATAGACTAGGCTTATCACCTACTTCTCTATAACATGAGCGATCTGATTCCATGTGTTATCACCCCGACTAGGCGAATCGCGTGGCGCGATGAGATAAGGGAATCATCTCAACACTTGGCTTCTATAAAAGAACACTAAAAAAATGCATAAAATTCTAGGTATAGACACGCAGTGTCATGGGAACATTAACCCAAAAGCTTCAATAAATCCAAAAGGCGTTCTTGACATTGAAATGAAGGCAGTTTCATGCCACCGTCATTGACATGCAATTCATAAGCATAACAAGCAAACAATTAACATTCATCATCCAAAACAAATAACGAAATCTAGATAACTAAACTTCACCAGCTGCCTACGGTCCATCTAGCCACTTTTCCTAACTTTAATCTCATCCTGCTGAATACCTAAAAATGATGCTTATACGTCAACACAATGGTTGGTGAGAAAACATAGGTTTTCGACAACATATTCAATCCATTACCATAATCATTAACCGAATTACTGTGATTATAAAACAATACTTTTGCATGACAACTATTCTAACTAACATACAAGCTAACATGCAATTCAATCCAATCAATCACTAAAAAATCATGCAGACGACCTCAATCGCTCTTGGATCATACCAAATCCTTTTCCCTCTAGCTCAGGCCATGGATATCTGCAAGTAACCCTCCTGACTAGGCAATAATACATCATTATTTATATCATATAACATGTGCACATTAACGCTTATCAAGTCTCTAATAGTCCATGCATATACACAATCACAAATCACAACAATTTAAAATACATATTTATCACTTGCATCATTTTCATGCCAGTTTAAAAAGAATGTTAAAAGTGGGATATGGTAAACTCACCGAATGTCATAACGCAACTTCTATTCCTATCACACAATATAAAATAAAATAACCGGTGTACACGCGACCAAGCGAAAGCTTTGAGCTATGTAATCACTCAATATGAATGATGTCTAAGGTTGATTAACCTTCATGGGTCACCCTGACAACAATGACCAACCTTTAACCTATTCATTAACCAAATTTACATAGGATACTACAATTGAGAAAATGAAGAATTTTAGTGTATCTTTACTCTCTTAAAAACCGTGCTTGCTGATCTTCATAAATTATACCAAAAATCATCTAAGTTCATTTACGAGTTTACTAACTACCTGTAGATTCCAAAATTCTCATTACATGTGCAACTATCCAAAATAAAATCCAACTTCAAAACTGTCCCAATTCGGATCTGATTGCACACTAAAATGTATGGCCCTAATTACCCTACTTAGACACACAATCAGAAGCTATCATTCTAGGGTTTCTTTATATACATAAAGAACTTAATCACTGTAGATTGGCTAACCTTAATTCCACTTTTAAGTTAGGGTTTTAGCCTACTAAACATGACCTAATTTTGACCCGTATTTACTATTTTGAAAACTTTTTTTGTAACCAATATTTAACCAACTTCCAAAACTCCAAATCACTCGAGGCTGGAATTTTTAAAAAATAGACTCTTTGAACTACAATTTAGGCACTTGAATCATATCAAAACACGTTCTTAACATCTAGATATCATCAGTTAAACACAGACCTAAAATTGCCAACTTAAATCAAAGATATATCTCAACCTTAAATGCAACCATGCATGATCATAACCCTAAACTAACCCTAATCATTATACCATCATTAAAGTTCATATATAATCTATATTTTATGTAAACCCTAGATCCATCAAATTATTTGTTACATGTTTTGAAAGATTAAACAAAAACTCAATCAAGATCATACATAAACATTCACTTGATGATACTTGAATCACACCTTGAATCTTAATAAAACAATTTTTATTTTATTTTTTATTCTTCTTGAGGGTTTTGGCCAAACATCAAAAGAGATGAGAGAAAAGTGTTTTAGGGATTTATTGATCTTATATTTATACTACCTAGAATCCTAATTGTAATCAGATTTGTTTCTTTTTTTCTTTCTTATACGATCAATTCTACTCCCTTTTTTAATTATATTAATTTTTTTTTATATTTCCTATACAAATTAGTTCTCCCCTTAATATATATATTTATTTTTATTATTTATAATTATACTAATTATCTTACATTACCTTAAGTTCTCATAAAAACCTAAGCTAATTTGGGTAAACCTTTTTACATAAACGTAACTTACTTAACTTTCTAAAAATAACTTTTCATTTCACATTTAACTTTCTATATTTAGAAAGTCCACTAGAAATATCTAAATTTCACTCACTTCACTTATTTCCATCATGTTACATTTCCAATAAACGCTTAACACAAAATCATCAAATCATTGACGTAGCATTGCATGCAATACGCCATTCCTTTCCATTATCACTACAAGTGAACAAATGAAATACTCATCACCTCAAAACTAATGCACTCAATATGAAGAATTTTATTCACTTCAAAATGACATCATGCACCTATTCAAATCACTTAGCACACATATATAACACATAGCACATAAGAATCACACAAAATGAACTCTTAGCCATTTCTAAAGGTATCACTAACTTGATTAAATCACGGGTGTCACATTAGACCTCTTACATGATTTCTCTTAACTAATTTGTTCATGGTTTTAAAATTTAAGTGACATAGCCTTCTATGCCAAAGTTTAGATTCATCAGATGTGGCTTTTGCAAAAAGGTAAGTTAAACCTCTTTTAGGAACTATGTTCTTTAAATTAACACTATACATATTGTTCTTTCTAGGAACTCTAAGTAAAATTTGACTTTCATTAATTAACTTAAAGTTTGGAGATAAAACAATACATTTAGTGTCATTAAAAAGAACACTATTCTTTTTATCACACATTTGTAAGACACTAAAGAGATTAACTTTAACTCTCTCATAAAATACACATTTTCCAAATCTAGATTACCAGTTTTATTGGTACCTTTTCTTGTGATTTTCCCTCCTTTAGGGTTCCCTCTAAAAGCAACATATCCTCCATCTATCTCTTCATGTTTGATATGATCGGGCATGTTCCTAGTCATGTGCCTTGAGAATCCACTATCAATCACTCTTTTATCTTGTAAATCCATTTGTGGATTTCCCTGCATATTAGATAGGTTGGATCTGCCTTGTGCATCAATATAATCAAAAAAATTTAGGGTGATTGATGCACTGTTGTGTTTAGAAACATGGTGTAAAACTTTATGCTTTGGTTTCCAAACCCAACAAGCTGAGGCCTTAACAGCATTATAATTATTTCCCTTAACAGCACTAACTACTGCTTTTGTCTTAGCAGTATTAAATTTTTTACCCCTAACAGTATTAATCCTTTGATTAATATTACTTTTTTTAAATGTTGTGCTCTTATGAATGGGCCTCTTAACAGGTGAATGTGCTGCTTTAGAAAGATATGACATTGGTCTAGCAGCATTCACTGTTGTTTTTGAGTGAGCAGTATTAACTTGTCTAGCAGTATTAACTGATACTGCTGTTTTAGAAATATTTTGTCTAGCAGTATTAATTGATACTAAGCCAGACTTCATTAGTACTTCTTTTGGAACCATGTTCTTTTTTAGCATAGGGGTGAGTTTTTTTAGCAATGTTTTGATGATTCACCCTTTGAGCATTGTTCCAAACAGGTTTTACCATCCTTTGATTTTGAAACTATTTTTGATGGTAATTGCAATCAACATACAAATGATCTTAAAAGGCCTTATTATGAATTTCAAATTTTAAGGGCTTAAAATTTGATCATTTGTATGTTGATTGCAATTACCATCATTTGTAATATGATGTCTATTCCACACACATAACAGGCCTTATTAAACATCTTAAAATTGCTTCCTAGTTTTTGAGACATCATATTGTTCCAATTTCTTTGATTGCCTCTTGGACTGTGAGTGTTTTACCTATGTTGCTCAACTTGTTTAAACATTTTCCTAGCAGTTTTTTACTTGTTGTTTCACATTTGACAAAAATTTTTCTTAATTAATACTGGCCTAACTATTTTCTTTTAGTTTTATGCTGAGACCCAAGCTATTCCTCATCTCATTAACACCCATTCTTCAATTATTGGGGCATCATCTTCTTCCTAATACCTTAAGCGTCTTCTTCAATTGACATAGTTTAGATTATTATATGAGAACTCGACTAATGGCAAATGGTTAACCCAACCCTTTCCAAAGTCGATCACACAAGCACGCAACATATCCTCGAGAGTTTGAATGGTCCTCTCGCTTTCCCGTCTGTTTGTAGATGGTACACAGTACTCATATCCAAATTTGTACCCAAAGCGTTCTGAAGTGACCTCCAGAAATTGGATGCGAATCTCGGGTCACGATCACAAATGATTGAGACGGGTATTCCATGTCTCGTGACCACCTCCTTTAGGTACAATCTTGCAAGTTTATCCAAAGGATCAGTCTCTCTCATTGGTGTGAAGATCGCAGACTTAGTGAGTCGGTCAACGATCACCCAAATTGTGTCATAGCCTTGAGACGTCTTAGGAAGCTTCGTGACAAAATCCATAGTGATGTTGTCCCACTTCCATTCGGGTATCTTGGGTTGTACCAACAATCCTGATGGCCTTTGATGTTCGGCCTTGACCTTAGCACAGGTCAAACACTTGCTAACATAAGTGGCTATGTCGGCTTTCATGTTGGGCCACCAATATAGCTTCTTCATGTCTTGGTACATTTTGTCGGAACCCGGATGAATAGAGTATTTTGATTTGTGGGATTCGTGCATGATCACAGTCCGCAAATCGCCATAACAAGGTAACCAGCTCCTGCCATTGAGGCACAGGGTTCCATCCGCACGTGGTTCCAACTTTTGTTCTCTAATTGATTTTCCTGTGATTTTCCTTCCTTTGGGATTCCCTCCAAAAGCAACATATCCTCCATCTATCTTTTCATAGTCTGTAAGATAGGACACGTTCCCTGTCATGTGCCTAGGTCCAAACTAATAGTCATAACCAAAGCTCGAACTCTCAACGGTGGTTCTCGTTCTTTCCTGCTCAAAGCATCAGCAACGACATTTGCTTTCCCCGGGTGATAACGAATATCGCAATCGTAATCACTTAGCAACTCTAACCATCGGCGTTGCCTCATGTTCAACTCTTTTTGATCTAGAATGTGTTGCAAACTCTTGTGATCGGTGAACACCGTACACTTAGTTCCATATAAATAATGTCTCCAGATCTTGAGAGCGAACACCACAGCTCCAAGTTCTAAATCATGCGTTGTATAGTTCTTCTCATGGATTTTCAACTGGCGTGATGCATAAGAAATCACCTTTTCTCTTTGCATCAATACAGCGCCCAAACCCTTCTTTGAAGCGTCGCAGTATGCGATGAAATCTTCGCTTCCTTCTGGTAATGCAAGGATTGGTGCACTGCATAACTTTTGCTTCAACAGTTGAAAAGCTGCTTCTTGCTTATCGCCCCAAACAAATTTGACCTTCTTTTGAGTAAGCTTAGTCATTGGTTTGGCGATCTTCGAAAACCCTTCAATGAATCTTCGATAGTATCCAGCAAGACCTAAAAATTGACGAATCTCCGTTGGTGACTTAGGAGATGTCCAATCCTTAATAGCTTCAATCTTGGCTGGATCCACATGAATTCCTTCACTATCGATCACATGACCTAAGAACTGTACCTTAGGAATCCAAAATTCACATTTGGAAAACTTGGCATACAATTCTTCCTTCTTAAGCAATTCCAAGATCTGCTTAAGGTGTTCTTCGTGTTCTTTCTTATTCTTCGAATATATCAGAATGTCATCAATAAAGACAATCACAAATTTATCCAGGTATGGTTTGCACACCCGATTCATAAGGTCCATGAATACGGCAGGTGCGTTTGTCAAACCAAACGGCATAACTTGAAATTCATAATGTCCATATCGAGTTCTGAAGGCAGTCTTCGGAATGTCTTCTTCTCGAACCCTTAATTGGTGATAACCTGACCTTAGGTCGATTTTCGAGTAGACACTCGACCCTTGAAGCTGATCAAATAAATCATCAATTCTTGGGAGCGGATAACGGTTCTTCACCGTTAGTTTATTCAATTCCCGGTAATCAATGCACATCCGGAATGATCCGTCTTTCTTCTTGACAAACAAGACCGGAGCTCCCCAAGGTGAGGAACTGGGTCTTATAAAGCCTTTATCGGACAGCTCTTTCAGTTGCTCAGATAACTCTTTCATCTCGGAAGGCGCCAATCGATAAGGTGCCCGTGCTACAGGTGCAGCACCAGGTACCAAATCAATTTGAAACTCCACTTGTCGAGTCGGAGGAAGACCCGGCAAGTCCTCAGGAAATACTTCAGGAAAGTCTTGAACAATTGATACGTCCTCAAGTCGCTTCTTTCTCGACTTGCCTTCAACCTCTTTGGCTGTGACTTGTCCTAAAGATAGGAAATCCATTTTCCATGTACTTCTGGCATTTTAGTGAAGATGTTTAATCATGTCGCATTTCCCACGGTTACTTCCGTCACCATGTATGATTAAGGTTTCATTTCCACAGGGATGTGACAATCTTCTCGGTAACACAATGACCCTTGGCACTTATCGACACCCAATCCATACCGATTATGCATCGAAACTACCATGTTATACGGGTATTAAGTGATTTGAATGGGTGATTGAGTAAATTCTCTAAACGGCGAGCAAATTCGATATCGAAATTGTCTTAGGGCGACTTGTTAATGTGTCTTGGCTTCTCGGCTTATGGATTTTGTTATAAGATGATGACAACTTTTTAGTAGGCGGGAGTGAAGGCTGCTTAGTTGATTATGGGTATAATTCGATTTTCAAAAAGTAAAACACAATTCTATGAATACGCACACAAAACATGATATATGTAGAAAATTGTTTTCTTAACAAGATGGTTTTTAGAGTGGACTCATTCTCAGACGGCATGGTACCTTCCTGAATTATAATGTTGATCAGGCCATGTATAATTGAGGACTAACGATGCATTGTCATTTTCGTCAAAAGTGGCTTTATAATTTCATGATATTCGTGAGAGTAGTTTGTAGAGTAATTAAGGAAACCTAAGTTAATGTGACGAAATTCTCATACTACGATAATTGATAGATAATTCGAAATCTTCGTACAACTAATTTTTAGAGATACAACGAGACTCCTAAGAAGATAAAGTTAAGATTGTTTCAAACTTAGGATTTGACTAGGGCAAAGCGAGATACTTTCTCTGGTGGTGGTTGATGTGACGGTAGTGCAGCTGAAAACTCGGTAATGGCCTGCCTTAGTAGTGGTGACCGTGGGTATGGTGTTAAATAGAAATCCATACGATACGGGATTTGGTTCTCAAATGACAAGATGATATGGTGTGGAGAGATGGGTGATGTAGAAGTAGACTCATCAATCTCAAATGCCTCTGTATTCTCAACTTACGGGGACAGGATCATCTGTGGTTACAGGAGAAGGGTCGGCCGTAGCTAGGTGCTACCTCCTCCTCCCTAGTCCTCCTAATCCTTCTTTAACATCATCATCATCGTTGTCTTCTATCAGATCGCTTTTATCATAATTGTCTCTTCCGTCGGTAGGATAGTCAGATGGATCCTCCTCAAGGGTCCTCCTTATCCTCTCCGGATCGAAGTCAACAATTGTAGCATCGGTGTTAGGGCTGTAGGTGAGATCAGAGATAGAGGCTGATCCTTCATTGGTCCCTCTAGCTCCTTATCAGAAGCTTACTAGAATCTCTATGGCTCGGAATTAATATAAACAAACGTGTAGGTAACCGTCGATAATGAGAACATAATTGCTTGCAATGAGCAAAACTTAACTTATACATTATATAAGGCTGTTATGGTGAATACGAGTATGCACTTATGGCATGAATGAATGATGGTAAGGTATCATATTCGATAGCTTAATGTTTAGGTAGCGCTTAGGACCTACAGAGTTTCGTATGACTTGCTTAAAGAAATATTCCCTTATTATATAATATAGCAATTATATAAATATTGTCGAGTTGTGCGAAAGGAATGCCAAAACTAACAATCTTGCTATATATATAATATACCCTCATAGTAATATACGTACTATAATATAAACACGTATATCAATTATGAATGCATCTAGTCCCACTAATGCAATCAACTAGTGTGTGCCTGAATGTATGCACATATGTAAGTCCCTTGTTATCAAACACGTTGTTTGAATTCGTTGTTTGAAAAAGGTTATAGTCCAGCAAAAACATTTTGACCGGTTCTCCAATAACCTTGCTCTTGATACCAATCTGTAACACCCCAAATTGGGTCGCAGCGGAATAAGGGTCCGGGCGTGTTACTTCATGAATCAATAGACAAAGATATATATGGAACGACACAAAAAGTCGTTTAAAATGATACATTAGATTTAATGAAAGATTTAATACTAAGCATATAGCATTACTTGTTCATTGTTGAATATTACAAAAAGTTGGAAATACATTCCCAAAATATGCTGCATATATAACCTTTAAGGGGACAATCCAAAAATGTAACCCAATGCATCCCTGGCATCCCATGCCTATTGATCTCCTGAAAACATTGCTTAAAACGTCAACAAAAATGTTGGTGAATTCATAGGTTTGATAAATCGTAATATGTAGGACCGCATGGACATTTTGTGATATGCAACACATGCGATCTCACAAAAATAGATTACATTCTACACTAAGCTCATGACTCTGAAGGCTCGACGATCTTTCTTGACAATTAAACTATATATTGCAATTTTATGCCCGCAATGATGTTTAAAACCCGGAACAAACATCCCAAATTCGACATGCTATAAAGTTCGTCTTGGTGACTAGCTAGTCACCCCGAACAGGGAGGTCGTTCCCGATAGATCTATTAAATAACATTCGCGCTCACATATGTAATTCCAACTTACATTATGCAATTGACAGTTCATGATAATGGGCTTAATTGGGTTATCGGTACTTAGGCAATCATGTAATCAATACTTGCGTCCAATTTGTAAAACAAAGCATGTTTCCACCCCAAATAATAGTAAATCAGTAAAACTTGTAAAAAGTGTGGGGCTATGAACTCACCTTGAGTTCAGATAATCCAAATACCGCAGATAAAGCGTCACGTAAAAGATCGAATGCAACCTAAATTATCATAGGTCGGATAAGTACCAAGTACTTAAATCTAATCTTATAGTTGTTACCTCGTACTATCGTTCGGGCTATCATAATTAAAGAGGTCATGACATGACGTTCGAGGAGTTAGGACACTTTAAATCGTAAATCCAACAACTCGTCGAAACGCCATCCGAAGAGGCCTCATTATGAAACTCCCTAGTAATATAGTACTTTGATAACCACATAATATTCTATATAGCTCAATCACCAACTAATGGTTTTGGAAAAATTGTGTTTAATAAGTTAAAACGTTTATAATTACCGTTTAGTAAAACTGGCGTAACTTTTGCGTTTTAAACCCGATTCTCGCGTTTCTTATGTCCATCTTTTCGTATCAACTAGTCCCACTAATGCAATCAACTAGTGTGTGCCTGAATGTATGCACATATGTATGTCTACTTGTAAACCCCGTTGTATGAATTCGTTGTTTGAAATTGGTTATAGTCCAGCAAAAACATTTTGACATGGTTCTATATAACTTGCTCTGATACCAGATCTGTAACACTCCAAACTTGGGTCGCATGGAATAAAGGGTCCGGGAGCGTTGTTACGTCATGATCAATAGCACAGATATATATGAACGGACACAAAAAGTCGTTTTAAAAATGATACATTGGGATTTAATTGAAGATTTAATACAAAAGCATATAGTTTTACTTGTTCATTGTTAGAAATATTACAAAAGTTGGAAATACATTTCCCAAAATATGATGCACCTAAACCTTTAAGCGTGCAATCCAAAATATAACCCAATGCATCCTTTGGCATCCCATGCTATTGATCTCCTGAAAACATTGCTTAAAAACGTCAACAAAAATGTTGGTGAATTCATAGGTTTGATAAATCGTAATATGTAGGACCGCAAGACTTTTTAGTGATAATGCAACACATGCAGATCTCACAAAAATAGATTACATTTACACTAAGCTCATGACACTGAAGCTCGACGATCTTTCTTGCAATTAAACTATATATTGCAATTTCTGCCCGCAATGATGTTTTAACCCGAAAACATCCCAAATTCGACATGCTATAACGTTCGTGCTTGGTGTTAGCTAGTCACCGTAAACGGAGGTCCGGTTTCCCGAATAGATCTATTAAATAACATTCGCGCTCACATAATGTAATTCCCAACTACATCTATGCAATTGACAGTTCATGATAATGGGCTTAATTGGGTTATCGGTACTTAGGCAATCATGTAATCAATACTTGCGTCCAATTTGTAAAACAAAGCATGTTTCCACCCCAAATAATAGTAAATCAGTAAAACTTGTAAAAAGTGTGGGGCTATGAACTCACCTTGAGTTCAGATAATCCAAATACCGCAGATAAAGCGTCACGTAAAAGATCGAATGCAACCTAAATTATCATAGGTCGGATAAGTACCAAGTACTTAAATCTAATCTTATAGTTGTTACATCGTACTATCGTTCGGGCTATCATAATTAAAGAGGTCATGACATGACGTTCGAGGAGTTAGGACACTTTAAATCGTAAATCCAACAACTCGTCGAAACGCCATCCGAAGAGGCCTCATTATGAAACTCCCTAGTAATATAGTACTTTGATAACCACATAATATTCTATATAGCTCAATCACCAACTAATGGTTTTGGAAAAATGTGTTTAATATGTTAAAAAGTTTATAATTACCGTTTTACGTAAAACTGGCGTAACTTTGCGTTTGTAAACCCGATTCTTCACGTTTCTTATGTCCATCTTTTCGTTTATCAAGACGAGTTATCATAAATTGAATTTGTGAATTTCGAACCATATGGTGTACAGTAACTTTTACTGTTACATCAGACGGGAGTTTATAAAAATCGTTTCGTCGTCGTAAAACTACGTAAATGTCGTATTTTATTCGTTATAGCTCCGTTTTTAACGATTCTTTCGAGGTTTCAAAACCCAACAAGCTGAGGCCTTAACAGCATTAAAATTATTTCCTTTAGCAGCATTAACATGTCTAGCACTATTAACCAATACTGTTGTTTTTGAAATATTTTGTCTAGCAGTATTAATTGATACTAAACCAGACTTCATTAGTACTGCTCTTGGAACAAAGTTCTTTTTAGCACAAGGGTGAGTCTTTTTGGTAAAGTTTTGATGATTCACCCTTTGAGCATCATTCCAAACAGGTTTTACCATCTTTTGATTTTGAAACTATTTTTGATGGTAATTGCAATCAACTTGCAAATGATAGCTTCCACACATAACATGCCTTATTAAACATCTCAACATTACTTCCTAGTTTTTGAGACATCATATTGTTCCAATTTCTTTGATTTCCTCTTAGATTATGAGTGTTTTGCCTATGTTGCTCTACTTGTTTAACAATTTTCCTAGTAGTTTTTTCTTGTTGTTTAGATTGGACAAAGTCTTTCTAAACAATACCAGGCCTAACTATTTTCTTTTCAATTTTAACTAAGACACATCTTCTTCCTCATCATTTGACACCCATTCTTCAATACTTGAGGCATCATCATTCTTCCTAACTTCTTTAGGCTCTGCTTCACTAGACATATCTTTACTATTCTCAACTACAGGCTCATTAACAAACTCATCTAAACCAGTAAAAGACAAGTCAGGTGTTGGAGGCATGAAATTTCCTGTGTAAGGAGGTGGAACTGCATTATAATTTTCATAGCCTAAACCTTTCTTGCAATTGTCAACTATCTGACACTCTATGAGCTTGTTTAAACTTTTAGATGCGTGTTTAAATTTATCTACATTAAGTTAAATGCCATCTTTCTCTTTTTGAACTATGTCAAGCTTTTTCCTAAGCTCTCTAATAGTTATTTCTCCTGTGTGAATTTCAAATTTTAAGCCCTTAATATCTTGTAAATAAATAAACTCATTTGCTTGATAAACTTCAAGTTTTTCTTCCAGAAACTCTAAACCTGTCTTATAAGCTAGAACCATTAACTCATATTTCTTTAAATCTTTTAATAGTTGATCATTTTGAGATTTAAGAGATTCAATAGTTTCCAAACAAGATTTTGAACAAATAGAATCATTGGATACCTCTGATTAAGCCATGAGTGCATAATTAGGCACTTCCTCCGTCTGATCACTCCAGTCATATCCACCAAGACCATCACATGACACCAAAGCTGTGGAAGTAGATGTTTCTATAGGCACACTCCTTCTTGAGCTTTCATTGTTCTTGTTGTCTTGATTTCTTTGAGTTCTGCACTCCCTAGCAAAATGTCCCCGCTTGTGGCGGTTGTAGCACTCCACTTTGAACTTATCAAAACCAATAGTCTCATTGCCATTAACAACAAGCTTCCTTTATGTATTCTTCAAAAACCTTGTAGCCCTCATAGTCAACATGGCCATTTGCCATCTGAAATCCATCTCTTCCATGTCATCTGGATGGATTTATTGCAAGTCCTCATGTACAAGTTGAGGACTATTTGGTTGACTAGCAAATAATGGACAAATAACAACATCACTCAAGTTATCAATATTTGTAGAGTAAGCAGTATTGACTTGAGTGCTAGTAGTAGAAACTTCATGAGCAGTATTAACTGCTTCATTAGTGCTGCTAGTGTTGTTATTTGAAGAGGGTATAAAAGCCATGTTCAGTGTGCTTGAACTTGAGCTAGACATCCCTTTAACTTTTGGTTCATACACCTTAAGGTAGTTGTAGAGATCATCTATGCTCATTGTATCCAAATCAGCTTTATTCCTCCACACAACAGCATGTGTGTTCCACTCAGGTGACAAACTTCTTAATAATTTTTTTTATTAACATCTTCTTGTGAAAGCTTTTCATCCAGAAGCTCCAACTGACTCACAAACTTTTGAAGCCTATCAAAAGTTTGATCAAGCATCTCTGAGCTTAGAGCAGTGATGTTTTCATATTGCTGCTTTAAAAGATTCCTTTGAGTCTTTCTTGTAGCTGCATTCCTACCAAATCTCTTTTCAACAGCTTCCAGCAACTTCTTAGCATCCTTTATAGAGTTAAACATTAACTAATGTTCATTGGGAATGCCTATCATTAAAGTACTTCTAACTTTCACCTCTAATCTTCTCTGAGCCTTTTCTTCATCAGTTGTAATAGGCCTCAATGTCACAACACCTTCCATGGTTGTTATTTTTTGCAAGGTTGCACCATTCTCTATGACTTCCCATAGTTCATAGTCTATCATCTGGATATATTTTTCAATCCTCATCCTCTAGATCTCATATTCGCCAGGTTTGAGCATGGGAACTTTAGATGCAACCACCATGTGTGTAGAATCTTGATCCATATCTTTTTTTAAAAGATCTTATGTATAAAAACATGTTCTTCTCTTTCAAAGCTTCTTAACAAACTCTGATATCACTTGTTGATCCCACTTCAATAGATCAAATTCCTTAAGCTTATTTAAGGATTAGTTATATTAGATAAATCTAACACAACTATAGTAGAAACTTTGTTTGAATGTATTAAAGATTATGTGGAATCTAATCTTTAATATTATGAAGAATTATCAATGAAACAGTAATTCTATAAACATATAATTCAACAAACAAGCTCCAATATTATTAATGATAATAATACGAATACTCTCAAAGTATTAGGGTTACAAAGAGCTTGAAGCTAAGAATTATACGTCTAGTTATATATTGTAATGTCTTAAACTCTATGCCCTAGGACCTTCTTTTATACAACAAAGAGTCCTAGTCGGCTTACAATACTTTCCTAAGTATCTAAAATATTTTCTATAAACAACTAATACATATCATATAAGCAGTACTAACTAGCAGCATTAACTTCAGTTGAGCAGTCTTAACTTTGTACTAGCAGTAGTAACTACTTAGCATATTTTCTTTGAAGTCTCTAAGCAGTACTAATATTCACTAGTTGTACTAACTGTGTACTAGTAGTAATAAACACTTAGCATTTTTTTTTGAAGTCTCTGAGCAGTACTAACTTCTTAACCTCAATAGCATTAACTTATCTTTGAGCAGTCTTAACCTTGAGCAGTACTAACAACAAACACGAGCAGCAGTAATCCAAACAACATCAAGAAGACTTTTAATCCCAACAACAATAATGAGTACTATGGATTTAGATGGAGTAATGTTGGGATTTAAAACCTTCTTAATGCTGTGAATATTACTACTAGTCATATCAGAGTTAATGATGCTCAGTTGTGTTAGTACTGCTCAAGAACTTCAGAGAAAAATGCTAAGTGTTTACTACTGCTAGTACACAGTTAGTACTGCTAGTGTAAAGTTACTACTCCTAGTGCATATTAGTGCTGCTCAGAGACTTAGAAGAAAAACAGCTACGTAGTTACTACTGCTAGTACAAAAGTTACTACTGTTAGTACAAAGTTAATGCTGCTGAAAGAGTTAATGCTGCTAGTGAAGAAGTTAGTACTGCTGAGTTAGTTAGTACTGCTTATGTGATTTATATGAGTTATTTGTGTAAAAGATATGTATAACTTATTTGTTTAAAATATTTGATATTCTTGGAAAAGTATTGTAAGCCGCTTAGGACTACTTGGTGTATAAAAGGAGGTTCTAGGGCATAGAGATGGATGTACCACACCAAGATATACCAATACGAGTCATTCATAGAATTATCATAGCTTCAAGGTCTTTGTAACCCTAATACTTTGAGAGTATTCATATTATTAATAATATTGGAGCTTTTGTTTGTTGAATTATATGTTCATATAATTACTGTTTCATTGATAGTTCTTCTTAATATTAAAGATTAGATTCCGCATAATCTTTAATACATTCAAACAAAGTTTCTACTATAGTTGTGTTAGATTTATCTAATATAACTAATCCTTATACAAGCTTAAGGAATTTGATCTATTGAAGTGGGACCAACAAGGTAGGATGGAGAAACCGTAATATTAGGCGATTTTAATGAAGTTTGTTCAAAACACGAGAGGTTCGGTACCATATTTAATATCCATTATGCTAATGCTTTTAAATTCTTTATTGCGTTAACAGGTTTGATAGATCTTCCTTTATGAGGATATTCATTCACTTGGGCTTACAAATCAGCTACCAAGATGAGTATACTAGATATATTCCTTATTTTTGAAGGATTAAGGGTTTTGTTTCTCAATTTATTGCCTTATATGCATCGATGGACATTTATCTGATCACCGTCTCATTTGATGCCGATTATGATTTTAGATTAAGGCCCCACTTTCCGTTTCAGATATTCCATTCTGTATAGAAAGATTTAAAAACTTATAAAAAGACACTGCAAATATGAATATAGTTGAATCAAACGGGTTGCTACAATTGAATAAAAAACTCCAATATCTTAAATTTGCCATCAAAGCTTGGTCAAAAGAATCAAATAGCAGCTCCTCTATTAATAAATCTGGTATCAAACAAAAACTTTTGTATATTGACCGAAAACTTGATCAAGGTGGGCACAATGAAGAGATTCTTAGCTAAAGCTCTACTCTTTTGAAAGACCTTCATGATATCGATTCTATAGAAGCTTTGGAGATACCCCAAAAAGTTAAAAAAGCTAAAATTCATTGGTCTATAGAAGGAGACGAGAATTCTAAGTATTTCCATGACATCTTAAATAACAAACAATCACAACTCTCAGTTAGTGGTATCCTTGATAAAGGTGATTGGATTGATGATCCAAGCATTGTGAAAATGAAATTTCTAGAGCACTTCTCACACCACATATCTAAGCCAGTATCTAATTGTCTTAAGACTGAGTTCCCTTTTCCAAATCAATTATCCCTTATACATGTTAACAATTTGGATTGTGAGGTACTTAACATGAAATCCAAGTCTGTTATTTGGAAATGTGGTATGAACAAGTCACCTGGTCTGGATGGTTCTACATTTAAATTCTTTTGTAAATTTTGGAGCACCATTAAAAATGATGTGGTGGCTGCGGCTAAAGCTTTTTTCTCCCCAGGTATGTTCCCTAGAGGATGTAATTCATATTTTATACCTTTGATCCCAAAAACGCAAGATGCCAATCAAGTTAATCATTAACGCCCTATTAGTCTAATTAGAAGTATCTATAAAATCATTGCCAAGATTTTAGCTAATAGATTGAGCCTTGTTATTGGGACCTTATTAGTGAAGTTCAGTCGGCTTTTGTTCCTTAAAGATAAATTCTTGATGACCCTTTCATCTTTAATAAGCTCCTTTCTTGGTGTAAACATAAAAAGCTTTAGGCTTTAATTTTTAAAGTTGACTTTGAAAAGGCATTTGATTGTGTCAGATGGGGTTATTTAGATGATGTCCTCAAATCATTTGGTTTTGGATATAAATGGTGTATTTGGATAAAAGGTTGTCTCGAATTAGCCATGGGTTCTATTCTCATAAATGGTAGTCCTACATCAGAGTTTCGCTTTTATAAAGTCTTAAAACAAGAAGATCATCTTTCTCCTTTTTTGTTCATCTTGATTATGGAAAGTTTGCACCTCTCTTTTAATAGAGTTATGATCGTAGGTATTTTCAATGGTATTTCTCTAAATGAATCCTTGATGCCATTGGTTTATGCTGATAACGATGTCTCTGTTGGAGAATGGGATGTCTCTAACATTAAAACTCTTGTTTATGTTTTGAAGTGATTTTTCTTAGCTTCGGGTATCAAAATAAATCCTCATAAAAGTATTCTTATGTACATTGGTATTAATCGGAGGGATGTTGAAAAAGCTACTCGTTTAATCAGATGCTTAACGTTTTCTACTCCTTTCAATTATCTCGGTGTCAAACCGGGAGATGATATGTCTAAAATTAAGTCATGGGACGAGGTTACTTCTAAGATTTCTTCTCATTTATCCAAATGGAAGCTTAATACCATATATATTGGTGGCCGCTTAAACACTCCTTAAAATGTACTCATTTCAATTCCTCCTTTATCACATGTCTATTTTCAAGTTCCCTATTGGTGTTCTAACAAGCTGGAATCTATCCATAAAAAATTCTTTAATGAGTTGATGAACGGTACGAAAAAATAACTTGGATTGATTAAATTTGTTATTCCGCTGCGTGATCAATGTTATGATATCCTAGATGGGCAAATCGATCTATGAAGCCTACAATTAAGGTTTCAACATTTTGCTAGTGCGAGAAGGCGGGTAGTATTTTCTAAAGAATTTGGTAGTTAAATCGACCCAACTATCAATTGATTCTTTAATCTTATCAAACCATTTCCTAGCTCCACCAACTAATGAGATTGGAAAGAGAACAACTTGAAGATTATCATGATTTACATTGGGTAAATCAATTGGGTCAAAAATTCTAAGGAAGTATTCGATATGATTGACTGCGTCTTCTCCATTGGTTCCATCAAATGCATTATTGTGCAAATCATCAAAGAATTTTCCTTTTAACTCATAGGTGTTCTTTCCATTAACCGTAATGCATGTAATCCCTAAATAGTAATCCTCTTGGTCATTAGTCATGAATTCTTTCATAGTTGATTCTGTTTTCTTGTTTGCCAGCTCTGATAAGTATTATCTGCAACAAAGGTAAAAATATCAGTAGGATTTGCTCTGAAGAAAGATAGAAATTTTTTTAGCATGAAAATCAAATATGAAAACTTAGGTTCTGATTTTGTTTCAGATAATCGATACACCGTATTCAATTGAAGTGAATACGCTGTATTCAATTGAAGTGAATACGCCGTATTAATCTTTTGAGAGAATACGTTGTATTGGACAGAAAGTTGGATACGTCGTATCCAATGGTGGTGGATACGCCGTATTGATTTATTGACCAGAACAGTAAATTACGATAACAATTAAATTAAACACACAAATATACAAGCAAATAATTAAAGACAAATATACAAAATATATAGAATATACAAGAATATACACTAATCTAATTTACACTAATCCTAAGGGTTAGATCTAAATGCTAAAAACCAAAATATAAAATAAAAATCAAGATTAATTTTCACTCCCCGGCAACATCACCAAAACTTGATGTATCGTTGTGTGGTGTATATTTTTATGATTTAAGTTTTAAATTTATATTTTGCTGACTTAACCAAAAATAACACTTTAGCGGGCAGTGTACCCGGTCGGTGGTAGATTCATGGTAAGTAGGGTGTCGAACACTTGAAGCGAGGTTAAATCTTTCAATTTATTAATTTGATTTACTAATCTAAGTTAATTCTAATCTAAGTCAAACCTATGTTATTCCTATGTTAGTTCTAATCCTAATTCTAACAGGTTAAAATGGGGTTTTATCAGTCTGAGAGACTGACACGGGTTTGGTGGTGACTACAATCAATTCAAGACACTTTAACCCACAAGCAAATTAACAAAAGATAAAAGAGCGGTCAAGCCTTATAATAGAAAACTGTATTAGCCATTATTAATCTAATTAGAAGTTGGTTTGTTTATTCAGTGCAATGATTACTTATCTTGAGTTCTTAAACTTAGGCTGGACTTCTTCCTAAGACCTAGACATGTTAATTCTGTCACAATTAAAGCATCCGCATAAAGCATCCTTATTTATATTGATTATAATTCATCTTAGGGATTAAAGCAATGTTGATCTTGTTAAACCCTAGCTCAAAGAGACTTTACCCACTTACTGCTTAACGGCGATTTATAGACTAGTAGTCCACTAACCAAATCTTTACCAATTAATTAGAACGTACTCGTTGATCCCAAGGGTCACCTACCGGTCCAACTAAGCTCATAATCTAAAGGCAAAGATAGGTCGTTAATTATGATCCTATTGGTCTAGATGTATAAATTACTATATGGAGAGCTATCCCGGCATCTAGATTACTTGGTCCGTATCACTAGATCCAGTTGAATGATAGGTCGCATATTAAAGCACATAAACAAGTATAAATTGATAAACATAAACAAGCATACAACGATAAATTAAGCAATCGAGATATAAACAAAACCAAACATTCAGATCTTCATAATAATGGCTAATACCCGAAGGTATTAGCCTTCAAACATCATAATTAATACAAGAGTAATGGCTTAGCCAAGGTAAACTAACCGAGTTAATGAATGATACCAAAAACTAAACGATTACAAAAGTATAAGAAATTACACGTTGTCTCCTATGGATTGGATCGCGTTGCAAGACATCTTCTGCTCTTTTTCTTCACTGAAAATCAACTTTTGTGGTTTATGTATCGAGAATATGATTTTGCATACTTAATACTCATTTTTGAGTTTTCTATTTATAGGGTCTGGAGTCAGTTTGATACGGCATATCCAATGTCTTGGATATGGCGTATTGGGGGTTTCTTGGAGTAGGGACCATGTTTGATATCTTCTAGAATATAATACGGCGTATTGGTCTTCTTTGGATACAGCTTATTGATCATGTTTACTTCGTGGTCTTTGGTGAGTGCAGGCACAGATACACCGTATCTTCCTTGATGGATACGGCGTATTGGTTGTCAGAACAGTAATCTTTAAAATATCTTTATTTAAGCTACAGAATGCGTGTCTTTTAGTCAAGTTTCACAAGTACTCCATAATTACAGCAACTCTCAAATACAAACGATTAAGTAATAATTCTTTGCAATAATCACACAAAATGGGTCAATTACATAGGATAAATGATGCTATAAAATAGACGTTATTTGATGTCATCAAATACCTATTTGGCTGTGCATAACATCAAACAGAGGGAAGGTGAGAGTACCAAAGCTTTCATTACTAGGTATACCAATGATACATTACAGATCTTAGGGTTGCCTGAAGAACATCATATTTCATGGTTTGTCCATGGGTTAAGAACAAGAAGTCTTGTGGAGTTTCTCTCCACCGACGTGCCCACAACTTATAAGGGTTTGATGGAGAAGACTTCCACTTGGATCGAAGAAAAGGATGTCGCTACCAACGGAGCTCCTAATGACAATAAGGAGGGCTCCAATAAGTTTAGCAAAAATTTCTCATGGGATCATAATAAAGGGAAGAAGACGAATCAGGTTAGGTTCTCTCCATACAAGGGGTCCAATCATAGTCTCCTCAGAAATTGGCGAAGAGTCGTCGAGAAATTATAACAACAGAAAAAGATGCAAAGGCTTTCGAACCTCCCCCTCGCATGGTCGGTAATAGACGATCATGCGATATGTCCAAGTATTGCCACTTTCACGAAGATCATGGGCACGAAACCAACCAGTGCCGGGAGTTACGGCATCAGATAAAAGAAGCTGTTAAATCAGAGCAGCTTGCACACTTAGTAAATGGAATAAAGAAGGGAAAGGCAAAGACTTTCGACACCCAACTGGGTGAGTAAAAGAAAGGAGACAAAGATGTTTCGGCTATAGAAGCTCCAATTCTCATGATTCATAAACGAGATCTAAGTTTAAAGAGAAATGATTTAGGCTATGCTCTAGGCAAGATCGAGAGAATAACATTCCCTACTGTGTTATGTACTGATCCTTATTCTTACCTAGTAACGATTAAAGTACGGGTCTCCGGCAGGCAAGTCAACCAGGTTGACATGGATGGACGGACTTCATGCAAAGTGATCTAAGAGCATTGTTTCCTCAAGCTAAACCATTCCATCAGGTCTTTAAGGGTGGATTCGAAGACTCCCCTCGTTGATTTATCGAGAGAACATTCCTGGCCCATAGGAGAACTGTAATACTTCATAAATTCAAGTAAATAAATTAGTCATATTTTATTCCTATTTTTATGTTTGTATAAAATTTTACTTTTTACTATTTACCTGATTTGGTAAATTTTGCGTTTCTAGTAACTTTGAACTGTTTTTTAGCTTATTTCTCGTCTACGTATCTATCGTAGTTCAATAATTTCCGTAAAATACCCCGAGGAGTTATAATTTTTTTAGTAGAATTTGTTTTATTTCTGCACCTTTGAGCCTTTTACCTTACCTTTTTATTAAAACCTTTACATTTTTACTTAAACTTAAATAGTTAAAAAAACAAGCATCCCTATAGCCCCTTGCCACCATCCTACAAAGCCCAAAACCAAATTCACACTTCTCAGTTTGTAGTTCCCAAGTTTCTCATCATTGCTTTATACATTAATATTTTTTTTTAAAACTTATCATCTTGTACAAACAAAACATAGTAACAAGAAAATTAAAACCTCATCCCCTCCATTTGCTCTTGCTGCTGTCGACCTACACCACCAACACCACCATCATCAAAAAATTTTCCAACATATTTTACTTATCACAATCACTACAAAATGGTTCATGTAAAGTTTGATCAAGGGTTTTGATTTTTAGAGCTTTCTTAGAGTTTTTGGTGCAAGACTTGGATTAAAAGGGTTAAACATTATATTGATAAGAGGATTTTGGGTGTTTTAGAGGCTTTGGTTTGATCATTTGGTGTTAGGATCACATAAATGGACCCAAACAAAGAAGCTTCGGTCACTCGATGATACAAGACAAAAGTCTAGCTTGTTTAAGCGTGTAATGTTTAATGTAATTGGGCTGTCAAAGAAAAAGCCTGGAAAGCCCAACAAAAGCCTAGAATGGGCAGAACCTTTTTAGCATAAATACACCTAGTTTAGTCAAAATTAGGTTAGACATTTTTAGAAAAAAAATTAGCTAGTCATTATTGTGAGGGTTTTTCTAGCCACCAAAGGGTTTTTCTTTCAATCATCAATAAAGTCTTTAATTTTTTGCATCTTGATTTTGCACATCATTGTTAAGGTTTGTATGAATGATCATGGAACCTACAATTGGTATCAAGAGCCTACAAGATTGATGGATTGATTTGGTTTTGTGTTTTTTTTACTTTTGATTTTTGAAAATTAAAAAAAAAGGGGGTTTCGAATTTTTTTTTTGTGTTTGATTAATTGTTTGTTTTGATTTTTGGTTCATAGATGGTTTGTGTTTTACATTGATATCATCAAAACCATCTCGTAAGTAATCAAACATCTAGTGATTTTTTTCTCTTTTGATTCGATTTAATTAAACAAAAAGAAAAGAGAGTCGATTTTTTTTGAGGTTCGAATATTAAAAAAAAAGGAGAAGGGAAAAACAAGCGTCTTGATCGAGTTCGTGGTCTTGGATCGTGTAATCATTACTTGTTCGAGCTAATCATATCTTTTGTAGAGATTTCTTGGAGATTTACAGGTTGTTCGTGGTGTTTTCTTGCAAGAAAAAGGTCCTTGGATTTGTGTTTTGTGTCAACCGAACGAGAAACAGGATTTGACAATCGATCGGGTGAACTTTCTTGGGTGAGTCGAACAAGACAACCGATCAAGAGGATCGAACAAGACAACCGAACGAGAGGATCGAACAAGACAACCGATCAAGAGGATCGAACAAGACAACCGATCAAGAGGATCGAACAAGACAACCGAACGAGAGGATCGAACAAGACAACCGATCAAGAGGATCGAACAAGACAACCGATCAAGAGGATCGAACAAGACAACCGATCGAGA
>BQNB010069195.1:29869-33580 GCA_026074375.1 Tanacetum coccineum | reverse complement strand
GTGATGATGATGGTTAAGGATGTATTTATAGCGGAGGAAATGTTTAAATTAGGAAGAATGAACATTTAAAGGATCAAATCCAATAAATGTTTGTGAATTTAGGGAAACAATAGCTAAGTCTAGAGGTTATTTGGTCAAAGAGAGGTGAAAATACTATTTTACCCATGACTATCTAGGTTGCTCCCCTTAATTAGGGGTCGGTCCCCTTAAAGATAAAGGGGTCGCCCTTTATGAATTAAGGGGGCCGCCTACTGCTATTTTCTAGATTTCCCAAAAATCGATTTTTTTAAAATTTTGTGTGAGGGTTTCTGTTTTGGTGGTTAATTTGCAGCAAGTCTATCCTTTTATGGCAATTAAAATTTTTTTAGCACCTAGCAATTAAGCATTCAACATTCTTCATATATATGACAAGTTGTAGGATAAAACTATTTCACATAATTTTGACATATAATCATATATGAATTGAAGAACAAAAGAGTGAAGATCATATAAAATAGTAACTAGATATAATGCACTAGGAATTTTTCTTGACAAGAGGGTTAAGTTAAAAATGAACCAAACTTTTGTGCAAATACTAGCGTGTGCCTAAGTGCGACAAATGTGGAGTAGCTATTATTTTGACACTAAGACATGTAAAACTTAAGAAATAATTCAAATGCTCCTTGATTTAATTTTGCTCAACCAAGATTGTCGAAAATATATATTAGATTATATACTTTTGACAATAAGTAAGAGAACATTGTGCATATGTGAAAAATGTTTTTAGCATATCTCAACAATATATGAAAATTGATTTTCATAAATAATAAATTAGGACTATTGTATATATGTATAATAAGATATGCATTTAGATAGAAGAATTTGTAAAAGTTTGCTTATAGATTTTTCCTAATCTTGTGTTTTTGTGTAAAATAGAAACCTAGACAGAGAGAGAGAGAGAGAGAAAAATATTTTATTCAGTCAGATGGGTGGTCCCCTTAAAGTCTGGCCGGTCCCCTTAAAATTAAGGGGGCCGCCACCTGTTGAGAAAATTTTTCTCAGATTTTTGACAAATAGTACTTTGATGATTATCATTTCTTTATTATGCCAAAAACTTAATAAATTTGTTCCATTATTCCTAGACCTAAACGTAAGTAGTTAAATGACTCACGTTTAAGTGGTTTAGTTAGAATATCGGCTATGTTGTCTTCCGATGAGACCTTTTCTATAGAGATATTCCCTTTTTGAATATTATCGCGAAGAAAGTGATGGTGAATCTTAATGTGTTTTGTTCATGAGTGTTGAACGGGATTCTTACTTAAGTTTATAGCCTATTTGTTATCACACATTATTGGAATGTCGTCTAACCTAAAGCCATAGTCTATGAGAGCCTGTTTCATCCATAGGGCTTGTTGACATGCCTTTCCGACGCTTACATATTCCGCTTCGGTTATGGAGATGGCAAGAGCGGTTTACTTCTTCGAAAACCAAGATGTAAGGCAATGTCCCATAAACATGAAAACACCACTAGTGCTCTTGTGATCTACGTAATCTCCCGCATGATCCGAATCCGCATACACTATTGTTTCTATGGCGGATCCCTTAGGATACCATAATCCTAAATGCGTAGTGCCTTTAATGTATCGGAAGATACGTTTAACCGCTTCTAGGTGAGAGGTTTTAGGATCCTCTTGAAAGCGTGCACAAAGGCAAACACTAAACATGATATCGGGTCTACTGGCCGTTAAGTATAATAAACTACCTATCATGCCTCTATATTTGGTATTATTTACGGACTCACCTTCTTCGTCTCTTGTGAGTTTGGTTTCCGTAGACATAGGGGTTTTCATTGGCTTAAAGTCTTCTAGTCCAAATTTCTTAAGCATTTCCTTAATATAGTTTGATTGATTAAAAAATATTCCATCATCTAATTGTTTTATTTGTAATCCTACGAAAAAATTTAGTTCCCCCATCATACTCATTTCAAACTAATCATGCATGATCTTGGCAAATTCATCACACATTTCTTGACAAGTTGATCCGAATATAATGTCATCAACATATATTTAGACAATAATGAGGTTGGAGTCTTTCTTTTTAGTAAATAGTGTGTTATCTACCATTCCCATGGAGTAATCATGTTTAATAAGAAAGGCTTTTAATCGATTGTACCAAGATTTTGGGGCTTGTTTTAGACCATAAGAGCTTATTAAGTTTATAGACATAATTATGTTTTGCGAAGTAATGAATTCGGAGGTAAGTGCCACGTAAACTCCTCATTGATAAAATCGTTTTGTAAGAATGCCACTTTCACATTCCATTTAGATACTTAATGGTCTAGTGCGCAAGTATAAGCCTAAAAGTATTCTTATGGACTTTAGTCGAGCTACGGTGCATATGTTTCATAATAATCAATTCATTTTGTTGATTATATGCTGGGCTACAAACCTAGCTTTGTTTTGGTTAAGACCGATTTTCATCAAGTTTTGTATTTCTATTATACTTTTTTTTTTCCTATAAAGGTCATATCCATTGGGATTTGGGACTAATTCCCAAAATTCATTTGTTTTAAAAATTGGTTTAGTTCCTTTGCATGACCATTTACCCAATTTTCATCTTTTAATGCTTCATTTAATTTTTTATGGTTCTTTTATGGAAATAAATAGCAATATGGAAAATGCCTTTTGTCTTGAGTTGCGACCCTAGAGTTCTTTGATTAGATTACCAATAAACGTTTTCTAAGGGAAGGCTTTTAGATTCTTGATGGTTTTTTGCCATTGATTTATTGTCTAATGAAATTCTTACAAGATCATTGCCTAAGGGTTTGTTTTACTAACCTCAATAGCTTCCTCTTCGACTAATTCATCATCTTCCAATGGATGTTTTAGGTGGAGGTGGAGTTTCATCAAAAGTTACATTTAATGACTCTTCAACTTTTATTGTTTGTTTGTTAAGAATTATGTAAGCTTTACTATTTTGTAAATATCCTAGGAAAACACCTTCGTACGACTTGGGGTCGAACCTTTGGTGATAGCGTGAATCTTTGTATTAAGAATAAAATATTTACTTCCGAATACTCTAAAATAGTTAAGGTTTGGTTTCCTACCTCTTAAAAATCGTATGGAGTTTTTCCTAAAATATATCTAATAGAAACTCAATTAATTATATAAGTTGATGTATCGACCGCATTGCACCAAAATTTTTGAGGGATGGATTATTCATTTAACATGGTTCTACTTATTTCTTGTAAAGTGCAATTTTTTTCTTTCTACTACCCCATTTGATTGTGGAGTACGAGGTTCGGAAAAATTATGGTTATCCCATTTAAATCAGAATATTTTCACAATTTGTACTTCATTAATCAAAGTCCGACATGATCCGTTTTAATTGATACAATAGAACATCCTAATTTGTTTTGGATCATTTTGCTAAATATTTCGAATTCTTCGAAGGCTTCGGTTTTATTTGCTAAAAATCTAGTCCAATGGGGCTATCGAGTATAGTTCATTACAATTACTAAGGTATACGATGTCCTCTCATAGTTTGCGTATGGCGGAGGGGGACAAAAAAATCTATGTGAAGCTGTTTAGCATCTAGTTGTTGGAGACTATATGTTTGGCCTTTGCTGACTCTTACGTGAGCCTTGCTTTCCAACTTGGCAAGCATCACAAAATTATCGGTCGTATTTAAGGTTAGGTAGTGTTACTGTAACTAATTCTTTAGCGCTATGAT
>BQNB010069195.1:7369-24869 GCA_026074375.1 Tanacetum coccineum | reverse complement strand
ACCATTGAAGAAATTTCTACGCAAACTCTCCATTTAATGAAGAACTGATTTGGGGACCTTGAAGAGCGACATGTTATAAATTGGAGTGGAACCAAGCACCGATTTAAGGAGTGTAAGACGACCCCCGATAGAAAGAGTTTTGAGTTTCCACTTAGAGAGCCTCCTTTTGAGTTTAACAATCGATTCATTAAATGTCGAGTTCTAATCTTAGCTAGAACCAATCTATCACAACACAACTTCATGACTTGTTCACGACTTCACAACTTCACGACTTCTTCACGACTTCTTTATAACTTTACTTCACCACTCTACTTATATCACAACTATCTAACACTACTTGGTAAGATCACCGCGATTTAACTATACTTACAAAGATCCACAAAGATCTAGGCTACACACACAAATATCAAATAATGCAATTGAATTACAAATATGGTGATATGATGCAACAAGATTGCAATACACACTTAGGTTGAAATACTTCTTCACTTGATGAATGAAAGATATTCTTCTTCTTGCACTTAAGGAATTAAGCGCTTGGATCACTTAAAACAAAGTTTAATGATTAAAATTATCAAAGGATTTGAAGAGGATATGTGGCTATTTTGAGCAGAAAGAAATGAGTGCAAAGGTGAGAACTTATGGAGAAATAGTCCAGTATTCATAAGGACAAACTGGGGGAAAGCGTCTACCTAGGTCGATCCCCTTAAATAGTTGGGCGGTAATCCCCTTAATTTTTAGGGGGTCGGCCGTGTATTTAAGGGGGCCGCCCTAGATTGGGGCTTCCCCAGTTTGTTTTTTGTGTAGGGGGAATTTCCTGGAGCTTTTCTAGCCGTTTTAGGTTCGAAAATTTGAATTTCAAAATATTTATTTTGAATAAAACATTTCTTTTAATTGTAGAAAATGTTTTGTAATGTTTATAAAATGTTTACAACATTTTATAAAAGTGTGAGGTTGAATAAAACTTTCCTTTGATCATAAAATGCATTAAGCATTTATTTATTCATACCTTTAAGTGATGTATTTGTTGAAATGCGAATTTACTACTAATTACTTGTTTACGTTAAACGTTTTTATATTTTGTGACTATCAAAACGTAAAGATGTGAAAAAATATTAGTAATATTTTTAGCAATATATTTATCCATCAGAATGGGTGAGTTAAATAATGGAAGTAAGGTTAGAGAATGGCAAAGCATGGTTTGAGTGATAAAAGGTACAAGAAGTGGTTTGGCTAAACAGGGAAATGCTAGAATGAGACTATATATAGGAAGGTCAAAGATACATAAAAAAGAGGTAAACTTAAAAATTTAGTTCCCTCCTGTCGACGGTCCCATATTGTTGGGCGGTCCCATATATATTGGGGGCCGCCTATTTTTTATGGGGGCCGTTTTTTGGAGAGAGAGCGAGATTTTCTAGTTTTTTCCTTTTTTATGTCCTGTGATTTCAGCATCTTCCAAATTCAAGAATCAACTAATTTTAAGCAAGAATATAGGGTTCTAAATTAAGATGCAAATCATTTAGCATATAGTAATTTTATACGCATGTTAGACTGAATGTAGTGGTAACCGCAGAGGACACCACTACGTCAGCGCCAACTCAGCTTTCTTTCTTTTAGACCACGCAGTGACTAAACACATGTAGTGGTGACCGCAAAGGACACCAAACATTTTTTTTAAACGTTGCATTAATAATTAAACATTTTACAAATTAAAATACGGAAATAAAAATACACGGAAGAAAAGACGGAAAAAATTACGGAAATAAAAAACGTGAACTTGACAGAATTTAAAAATACAACACAGATATGTTTTAAACATATAGTTCGAATAGTATCCGTTGGAATAGTATTGTTTGGATTTTCAAAATTTGAAAATAATTTCATCGAAATGAAAATTACATTATGGAATTGAAAATTACATTACGAAATTGAAAATTACATTACGGAATTGAATAACAATAATGTTAAGCTAATGAAACCGTATCCTTACGGAAAACCTCAACCACATTTCTTTTTGTAATGTTAAGGTAATGCTTTGATGGTTTAGGAGTAAAAACTGAGACATTGGCAAGTATCATAGCAGCTCCTACTGTAATATCCTTTTCATAACTACCCACATCAAGGACTTTGTAGTGTATTGTTCCAGGTACTGTACCTGATAGATCTTTCAGAGTCACATTTAAATCTCCAAGAGCATTCGGAGAACAAGACTTCACTATTGCAACAACTTGTTTAAGTTTTCCCTTTATAAGAAAGCTGTCGATGTCTCCCAAACATCCAGTTACAGTGCCACCAAAAGCATTCACATAGTTAGTGGCGCTAACCCACGCCCCACTGTTAAAATCAACATCCTCACCCACATCCTCAATAACTTTCTGCATATATTCTTGTGTCGACATTAAAGCCCCATCCGGATCAAGAATAAATACATTTTCTTTAAGCAGCTTGGCTCGCTGAACAAGACCCGCAGGACCGGGTATTATCCTAACTGGGTTTGGGGTTGAGGAAGATAGCTCAACACATATGCTATTAGAGAGCTAAACATCACCCGCAGGACCGGGTATTATGGTAACTGGATTTGGGGTGTATGGAGATGGTTCAACATGTGCGCTACTAGACGAACGCAGAACAGGTGTTAAATGGAGGACAAAATCGTCTATATCGAAGACTGTATTCCCATGGATCATTACATTAGTGAAATTGAATCCATCTGGATATTAGATACAAGTTTGTGGATATAATAAGGAGATGGTGGGGTAATTATAATAACGAAAAACTAGCCGTTAGATTCAAAATTTGAAATATAATAACGTGAATTTAAAATATAATACTTATATTTAAAACGTTAAAATTAAAACAACATTAACACAATAATAGTAATATTTATTCATCTGATGACTCGTAATCTAAGATCAATCTCATCACCCAAATTCCATAAAGTATATCATCATCAAACAGCTTGTTATTTGCCTAATTCTTCTCCTCTCGAGCCTTTCTCTATAGTTTATTCTCTAGTGTTTCTCTTAAGGTTTCCATCATCAGAATGTAGTTGATGTAACTCTTTCGCAGTAAGGTATACATCACCAATCTCATGTGTCTGTGATGACGAACCACCTATATGGGTTTCTGAGCGGTGGTTGTATTTTTCATGTATCCAAGCTAACTTAGCATTCATTTGTTTTTCTAGTTTTGCCGCATTTCTATACATAGAAAGATTTAGCTCGTAATCTTTATCAGAACCTTCTTTTAAGAAAGTGTCGATCAAAGCACGACTCTCTTGTAGAATGTGATTACATTTCTCGTATGCTTTTCTAAGATCTTTCTTGTTAGTTGGCCAATGCAATATCAAATTCAAGGCTAAATCCAGAATCGCTTTCTGATGAACCATATCTCCGACAATTTTGTTTTTGAACAAGTTTGGATTTCATCGACGCTATGTGATATCGAACAAGCCATCTAAAAAGATAAGAGAAGTGAATAAAATGTATGTGTTTTGTGATAAAAATGTAACAAAGTGAGATTTAAAGTGAATGGTGGATTGTTTTATTTTTTTAAAAAAAAATATACAAAAAGAGTTAATTCATTTTACTATATCGAAAACTTCCTCCAATTATAAGGACGTACAGGAAGACCAAACTTTGCAAAGGTTGGGGGTGACCACGTCTTGCTTCGGTCGGCGTAGTGGGGTGACCATGTCCCTTTTATTGCCACATGGGACGACCGACCGCAAAAGGTCATCCCATTACGTTTAGCCAATCTTTTAGAATTAAATTTCATATAAAAGTTGATAGGATGATAAAATTGAAAAGATCATCCAAGTCACATGTAATCGTCTTTTACCATCCTTAGTCCTAATGAGTGGATTAAAAAGTCAATGCATAATGTACTAGATAATATAAATAAGAATAAAAATCTTTAATAGTTTTTCAAACATGTTCACTTCCTTTTTCCACTCATCATGTCCTTGAGAGCTTTTCTAATTGACCTTAACCCTTTCCGGTGATCATCTCGATGTTGAGTTTGAAGGTTTATAGTTTCTGAGAGGTAGGTGTTCAAGTATTGACTTTTATGAGGTGGGTTTTAAAGGAATCTAGAGACAACATTAGATGAGGAAGAGATGTTTTGAGGAGGAGGAAAAGGGTTGAAAAGAAGCGATTCTTCATCATTATCATCAACAATGTCATCTAACGGATGAAATGAGGATGGATGATTTAGAGTGGTGGAAGAGGAGCTAGCATTTGAATCACGAGGACTTTTCTTGCCATGATCCGATCGGGTCTTTCGCTCATAATGAAGCGCGAGGGGATGCATGACTCGATCATATGAGGAGCAGTGATCAATTGCTAACTTATGAAAGATGGACACAACATGTTTGAACAATCTAGTCAAAAGCATTCCATAGGGCAAGAGCTCCTAGGTTTATTCGAGTCTATCCATTCGTTAAGAATTGAAAAATGCAAGATTATATAGATGGAGGTTTCGATGCAATAAAGCATCTGACAAAGACACGCAGAGAAATGATCCCGATGACCTCCTAAACAAATGATATTTTTACGAATGATATTAACCCACCCTATGGTTTCATATGAGGTTGAATTTCACGGGTTAAAATTTCATTTTATCTATGACAACGGGTTTCTTATTTTTGGTACGAGTAACTTGACCTTGTCGAGGAACTTGAATAAGAGACTTGATGACATTTAGAGAGGGATGAGTAGTTTTATAACGACCTTTACTTGGAACACTTATTGACAAGTAGTCGAGTAACCACATGTCGGTGTATGACACTTGACCTCTGAAAGGATTTCAAATTTGACCCGAATTCCTCGAGAGTGAGAGAGAATGACTTACTTTGTATGAAAACGTTGACCACAAAATAACCCTTGGAGTTATAGTCAAACGTGAGTTGACTATAAAACTCGAGAATAAAACGAGGAACAATTTGTTCGTTTATGTTCAACAAACAATCAAAACTAATTAATCCAAACTTAGTACAGATATGACTTATGTTTTCAAAAGTTTAACTTACAACCCTACCCTCATAAAAGTGTCATTTTTAAAGTATTGCAATCGTGTTTTGTAGTGGTTTTATCCAAAATCCATGGATATGAGTGGAATTATTATGGTTATTTTTGGTATCTAATCCGGTGATTCGAGGCATTGTCACCAATATGAAAAGACATAAAATAGGTCATGTTTTTATAGTCTTTTTAACTGTAGCATTTAACCACAATTTGTTAATGTGTGCCTAAATGTGACAAATGTGGAGTAATGATTAACTCGACCTAGAAATAAAATCATAAGAGTTAACCCAAATGCTCCTTAATTTGATTTTGCTCATCCAAACATGTCGAAAATTACATATGAATTATGTATCTCGAATTTTGTTCATGAGATCATTATGCATGTGTTTAAAAACGTTTTTTAATGTATTAAACATATGCTAACATTAATTTATTATAATCCTAACGTGAGTGGATTAGAAAATAACAATAAAAAAATAGGGTTTTGGTTCGAAATCAATTTTTTGACAAACTCACTAGTGTATGTAAATCCTATGTTTAAGGGAAGCATATTAGTTATACATTATATCCTAGTAGTCCTAATTGTACAAAATTGAAAGAAAAGTGGAAAATCTCTAATTTTAATTTTTTTTGTTCATCATGAATCCTATACTCAAATTGAAATAAAATAGATGAAATGACTATTGTAGGTGTTGATTCTATCTTCAATTTGAGTTTTAATGGTTGGTTTTAAGTTTTAGGTAGTTTTGGTTTCGTGTTCGTCGCACCAGCAAGGAAGGGGTATGTTTGGTTTTGTGTTTTGAAATTTTTTGATTAAGTGTAAGTATTAGACGTCTACTGGTGGCGCTCCCATATCGATCAGGGGGCCGCCCAAAAATGGTTTGGGGCCGCCTGAGATATGGGGGCCGTCCGATTAAAGTTTTTTTGACTTTTAAAATTTGACACTAAATACGAGGAAGAGTGACTAAATTATTTTCATTTCGACAAATTAATAAATATTTAACAAGCTTCGGATGAAGTTGTTAAATTGTCACGACACGGAATGGAACGCGGACTAGAAACGAGACTAGAAGAAGGAGAAGCGGACTAATACGATTTATGGAATGTGTTCCATCATCCTAAACCAATACGTAGATAGTATAAACGATGTCACGTTTAAAGGGGTTTAGTAAGGAATGTTCGGTGATATTGTCGACCGGACGACACTTTTTTTGATAAGATATGTCTTTCTGGACACAAGGTTACCCATTAAGTCAAATATAGTGCTATTGGTACCAAAAGTATAGGCACACCAACGAGAGTCGTCACGCCCTAATAGATCTATCCACAATATTCGCATTCACTCGCAAGTGACTAATGGTTCATGATTAAGAAATATTGGCAGTGGAAGCTACTTAGGTTATAATATATGTGGATAGCATAATGTTGGAAAAACACTTGCATTCATGGTTTAAGCATGTATCCCCCTTACGGGTTTATAAAGTATTTAAAAGATTTAAAATGCAAGGCTATGAACTCACCTTAATAGGGAAATCTGATTGATGGCAAAAGTATAAGAAATGAAAGTAACGGCCTCGTCACGTAACCTGAGGGTAATAAGTCAAGTCTTAGTGTGATTGCTTATGTTTTCAAAACTTTATAAAGTTTAACATACATCTTACTTTGATTTATTAATTTATGGAAATATTGTATCAGTGTTCGGGCTATCATAATTTAAAGGTCATGTAGTAAACGTTTGAGGAGCCAGGACACTTGAAATCGTAAATCCAGCAAACACATCAAAATGTGTATCCAAATGAAACCCCTCACATGAAATTCCCTAGTAACATGATACGATAAGATTTTAAGTTTCTTCAAAAGCTTGTCGATGATAAGTTACGTTAAATATATAATGTATTTGTTTTATAATGCGCCGATCGATGATTAATAATGATAAATGTGTTGGGTTTTAATAAAATCATGTCTTATAATATTAATATATATTTTTATAACTAATATAAAAATATTTCATTTTATACGTTTAAGAATGCAAAAATAGCAATATATACCCTTGGTTTATAAACTTTTACAAGTTTAGTACTTTATATAATATGTATATATATATATATATATATATTAAAACTTTAACTTTGAAACTTGACAAGATAGGTCCTTATATTTATAAATTTAGGAATATGACATTTTCAATCCCTCTAGTTATAATTTCCAAAATATTTACAATATATACCCCTTGCATGGGATTTATTTGCAAAACAAGTCCAAAACCATAATAATGATATTTTTCAATATAGAAAGTAATTTGTAGGTTATAGCTTATTATAATAAGCCAAAATAAGTTAGAATGAATAAGTTTTACGAGCTTGAACTCATGAAAAGAGCTTATGAGCTCGAAAATACCAAAATGGGTTTGTTTGGTTTAGGAAAACCAAACCATATGGTTATGTGGTTCAAGGGCTTAAACAAAAGTTTACACATGATCTTATAGAGCTTATGGAAGACTTAAAACAGAATGTGAGCTTAATAAACAAGAAATGGAGCTTACTTGAGCTTAAAAAGGTCGAAATGAGGGTTTTATGTTCGTACGCCTAGGAAATGACTTCAATGGCTTCATTCTCTTGTTTTCTTGGCTTCTAAGGGCTGGGTACTTCTTCCTTGGCTTCCTTACTTCTGTTAGAACTTGGTTTGAACTTAGATTTAAGGTGGAAAAGAGTTGTGAGGATGAAATGAAAGTGTATGTGTGTGTTCGGCTTATATAGGGCTCAAATGACTTAGGGGCCAAGTTTTCTTGGAGTAGGCACCAAGATTACTTGGTGTGGTGGCCAAGGGCTGCTATGGTGACTAATAGAAAGCTAGGGTGAGGTGTAGGGAGGTGGTGATGGTTCAAAAATCAAAGATGGTGACAAGTAGCTTACTTAGTGTGCAACTTGTGGTAGTAGCTTACAAGGAGGTGATGGAGGTGCTTGTAAGGTGCTGGAGTGATGGTGATGTGGTGGTGAGGTCATGGTGATGAAGGTGGTGGTGAGTCATGGAGGAGCTTGAGGTGCTTATTTAGTTTATACATGGCTGTTTTTGGACAGCCAACATCAGTCCCGGTAATTTGGTTGCCATTTACAAACCGTAATTCCGATCAACCTCAAACCAGTGAGCATGGTTAGATATTTGAGTCCTCTACAACTTTTAGTTTTACATATTCAGGGGTTACTATACAAAAATCTAGAGATAACAGCCATTTACTACAGGTGTGCAGAATTTGCGCACCTTTGCCATTTCGGCTATAACTAATTCATCCGACGTCGAATCGGGGTGATTCAATCGGCAAAATGATCACAAGACATAGGGCTACAACCTAGTATTTTTACTTAATACCTAGAACCTACTGATTTTGCCCAGATCTTATGTTTTATTAACGGATCAGATTCTGAAAACTATGAACTAGTTTAAGGTGTAATGGGTTTGCTATGGTTTTATGATTTTGGTTTAGGGTTAGATGAATTAGGGTTTTAGGATTAGGGTTTAGAATGATTTAGAGATTAGGTTTAGGGTTTAGGAGTTGTGCATTGGGTGTTTGTACTTTGTGTTAAAGTGGTGGTAAGATATAAACATGATTTAGGAGGTAAAATGACCTAGTTGGTATTTCTGCAACAATTGAATTGTACATTGAGATTTAGAAAGGTTGTTACTAGGGTTTAGGAGGGGAAAAGATATTCAAATTTTGGCATGGTAAATTGAACACATGCTTTGGAACAATTTGTACATTGTTTTGACATGTAATTAGGGTTTTTGGAATAAACATTAACGTATAATGCTTGTTTTGGAATAACGTTGTAAATGGTACGTTAAATGGATAACGTACATGGTAAAAATGATATTTAAACATAGACTTGACATATTAGGATGTTTACATAATGTAAACATAGTTGTAGTTGGCATTGGTTGTTGCGTGAGCTCGTTTAGTTTGCTATGTAAGTTACGTTATATAATGGATGGACTAAAGCAAAAAAAATATTCCCATGAAAATGGTTGCTTCTAATTTAATAGATGAATAATTGCATAGAGGAAAATTATGGGTTGTTATAGTCTCCCTCCCTTAAAAGAAATCTCGTCCCGAGATTTAGTTGGATGCCAGAGTGATGTTTGAAAACAGATGTGGATACTTGGCACGAATTTCATCTTCGCGTTCCCACGTAAATTCTGGTCCTCTTTTAGAGTTCCATCTTACTTTGACTATAGGGATACGACTTTGCTTCAGTTGTTTGACTTCTTGGTCCATGATTTCTATTGGTTCTTCCACAAAATTGAGTTTGTCATCGAGCTGAAGTTCTTTCATTGGAATAACGAGGGATTCGTCAGATAGGCATTTCTTTAAATTAGAAACGTGGAAGGTATTGTGGACATTACTGAGTTCTTCAGAAAGCTCAAGTTTGTATGCCACTGGGCTAATCCTATCAAGGATTTTAAATGGTCCAATGTACCGAGGGTTAAGCTTTCCTCGCTTTCCAAATCGGATGACACTTTTTTGAGGTGACACTTTTAACATAACGCGATCTCCAACTTGAAATTCTAAAGGCTTTCGCCTTATACTGGTGTAATTTCTTTGTCGGTCTCTTGCAGCTTGCAAGCGTTGTTGGATTTGTACTATCTTTTCGATGGTTTCATGGATTATTTCTGGTCCGGTTAGTTGGACATCTCCAACTTTGGCCCAGTAAACAGGTGATCGGCACTTTCGACCATAAAGTGCCTCGAATGGTGCTGCCTTAATACTGGCATGGTAACTGTTAATGCAGGAAGATTCTACCAGTGGTAAGTGTCTCTTCCATCCTTTTCCAAAATCTATCGCGCAAGTACGTAGCATATCCTTGAGAGTTTAGAATAGTCCTCTTGCTTTGTCTGTCAGCCTGCGGATGGTATGAATGTGGAATCACTTTGGTATGGGTCTCAATTCCCTGATGACGGCTAAACTTGCCGGCGGATTGTCCTAGGATGTCTAACGATGCGTCTTCGTCTTTTCGGCTTAAGATTTGGTATAAGATGATGTCGACTTTATAGTAAGATGGCGTAAGGGTTTACTTGGTTATTATGATTATTAGTTTGGTTCCTCATGATAAATATGCACACAAAACTTGATAAAATTTATAGAATTGTTTCTTGACAATAAGTTTTTAGGGTGACTATTCTCAGCATGGCATGGTCCTTCCTGAATTATACATAGGTGATCAGGCCATGTATAATTGAGGATTAACGATGCGGTGCTTATTTTCGTCAAAATAGTGTTATAATTTCATAATATTTATGGGAGTGCCTTATATGAATAAGTATAGAATTTAAGTAAATTTGACGAATTTTTTTTTCACAACACATTGATTTGATAGATAACTTGAAATTTATTCGCACAGTACAACGAGAATTCCTAAAGAAAATAGATCCTAAGATAGTTCCAACTTGAAGTTCACTAGGCAAGGCGAGAAGATTTTGTCTTTACGCATTGATATCGACTTCTATGTTGTTGGGGTCTTGATCGATTTCTCCTACTCCTAAAGCATACATCAATCCACGTGCTTTAGTATCTCCAGCTTGGTTTCCATGGTTTCGATTCTTTAACTCTGGATAATCCTTCCTGTAGTGCCCTTGATTTCCAAATTTATAGCAAGTAATGATCCTTTGATTGTTAGTAGTAGCAGGACTCTTACAGTCTCGGGTCAAGTGGCCAACTCTCTTGTAGTTTGCGCTTTTTACTGTACACTGGCCATTGTGATGAAATTTGCATTTATTGCATAATGGAAGAGTCCGAGCATAGACTTTCTTGTTGCTTGGCTTAGTAGTCTGTACTCTAAGCACCTTATGCTCTTTGTTTTGTTGACTCGAGCCTCCATTGTGGTTACCTTCTCGTTTCCTCTTGTTGCTAGCATTCCCTGCTACATTCTTTTCCTGTTGTTTAGTCTGGCTTATTGATTCTTAAGCCATATGGGTCTTAGTCTCATATATGGCAATAGTCTCAACAGCATTAGCCACTCGTTGGGCTACAATCTGTTTAATTTCCTCAACGCTTATTCCTTGATTCGCAGTTGTCATTGTTCTTCAAAATTAGAGGAGTGATTAAAATTAGTTTAGTTATCTAACTCGTGCTCCGAAGATGAAATGTTGTGAGATGATGTATGGTATGGGTGATCTAACAGGAGTCTCAATGTCTCTAGGTGGTGAAATCTTTTCGGGAGGAAAGAAATGTCAGAAATCAAACATTGGTGATAGTGATAACACTAGAGATGGAGGCAAAATAGTCGGTGGAGCAATAGGAGCTTGTGGTGGAATAGGTAATTCATTATCAGTAGCATCATGTGCTTGCATGACCTTCATATATGGGTCATCATAAAAAGGTGAGAGGGCTAGTGAGGCTAAAAGATCCTTAGTTAAATCATCTAAAAAGTTAGGAGAGGTGTTTCCCGGTAAGGCTGGGAAATAGTCCGGGGATGCCGAGAAATAGTCAGGAGAATGTGTAGAGGAATTTAGTTATCCTCAACATCGGAATCAGATAGGATAATAATAGGATGGTGGGGGGTGGAAGACATGACTATATAACAAAAAAAACCCCCCCAGTGGAAATAAACATAGTTTATTTATTTATATATAATAGTAGTGTATTATCTGCTATGGAAATTTCTTACACATACTATTCTGGAAACTACAGTGGCACGGAGGACTTTCTTGGATGGAAAAAGTAGTTATAGTTTAGGTTTTACCCTTGTTCTGATACCAATCTGTAACACACCCATTTTTGACATATAGCAGCGAAAGCTAATCTGGGGTATTACTTCATTGGATTAACATACATAATCATTAGAAAACGACTCATAAAGAGACTGTTTTGGGAAAATTTAGTTTATTCATTCATATATCATAATCTAGTTTTACAATGGAGGGTCCCAAAAATCTAGAAGAAAAATTAACGTTTGAATGATAACAAGTTTGGACGTTTAAGTCCAATACCACTCCATGCCACAGGTTGCGCAATTACATTTGAGTAAAAATGCTAAAAGGGATCAACACAAAGGTTGAGTGAAATTCATAGGTTTTCAGTTATAATAGTTGAGTATAAGTTCAATAGTTGATTATGTTGTTATACATCCATAGTTTGTAATAATTGTAATTGCATTTACAATTATCATGGAAATAATCAAATACAAGCTATCATAGGTGGTAATAATTGCAACACATACAATTATCATAGGGAAAACATGTATTATTGGCCCTAAGGCCATGACTTCAATACATTAACATGGGAAATACACGTGTGACATTGGTTGAGGACAAATGTCCTCGTGGGAAAGGTACTTGCAAAGTTACCCCATTTTATAATTAATATAAGCTTGGTACCAGAAAGTATAGGTACACCAACGGGAGTCGTCACACCCCGATAGATCTATCCACAATATTCGCGTTCACTCGCAAGTGACTAATGGTTCATGATTAAGAAATATTGGCAGTGGAAGGTACTTAGGCAATAATATATCTGGATAGCATAAAGTTGGAAAAACACTTGCATTTATGGTTTAAGCATGTATCCCCCTCGCGGGTTTATAAAGTATTCAAAAGATTTAAAATGCGAGGCTATGAACAACCTTTAACAGGGAATCGATTGATGGCAAAAGTATTTGAAATGAAAGTAACGGCCTCGTCACGTAACCTGAGGGTAATATGTCAAGTCTTAGTGTGATTGTTTATGTTTTCAAAACTTTATAATGTTTAACATACATCTTACTTTGATTCTTTAATTTATGGAAATATTGTATCACTGTTCGGGCTATCATAATTCAGAGGTCATGCAGTAAAAGCTTTGAGGAGCATGACTCACTTCAAATCGTAAAATCCAGTAAACTCGTCAAAAAAATAATAAATAAAGTATACCCAATGAAACCCCTCACATGAAATTCCCTAGTAACGTGATACGATAAGATTTTAAGTTTCTTCAAAAGCTAGTCCGTATGATAAGTTACATTAAATATATAAAGTTAATTGTTTTATAATGCGTCGATCGATGATTAATAATGATAAATGTGTCGGGTTTTAATTAAATCAAGTCTTAAAATATTAATATCTATTTTTATAACTAATATAAAAATATTTCATTTTATACCTTTAAGAATGCAAAAATGGCAATATATACCCTTGGTTTATAAACTTTTACAAGTTTAGTCCTTTATATAATAAGGTATATATATTAAAACCTTTAACTTTAAAACTTGGCAAGATAGGTCCTTATAGTTATAACTTTAGGAATTGATTATTTTCGACCTCTAGTTTTATAATTTCTATAAAATATTTACAATATATACCCCTTGCATGGGATTTATTTGCAAAACAATTACAAAAACCATAATAATATATTTTGAAATCCTACAGAGAGTTTTGAAGGCTTATGGTTATTAGAGTTTTACGAGCTGATAGCTTATGAAAAGGGCTTGTTGATTTGAAAAAAAATCAAAAACGGGTACGGTTTTAGGGTTTTAAAACAATTAGGATGGTTTGATGTCAAGGTCTTAACAAAGAGTTCTTCATGATCTAATAGAGTTTATGAACAACCTAAAACCAGTAGCAATGCTCTATAGACGAGTTAGAAAAAATCTTACAACTTGAAATGGGGTTGAAATGAAGGTTTTGATTGGTGTAGTTAGTGACGAGTTCTATGGCTTCTTCCTTGGAATCCTTGGTTTCTAAACACACCTTGGGACTTCATTATACTTCTGCTAGTGCAAGGATAGAGCAAAGTTTTAAGGTGGAGAAGTGTTTTTTGAATGAATGAAAAGTGTGTGGTTTTGGTTCGGACTATTTATGGGCCAAAAGGAAAACTAACTTTGGGTGCCCAAGTTCTTGGTTGATGTGGGTGGATTAGTTTAGATTAGTAGATTCATGGCAGTAATAAGGTGATACGGAAGGATTAGGGTGAGTCATGAGAGCTTAGAATGAGGTGTAAGGGTGTGGAGGGGTTCGAAAATCAAAGAATGGTGACAAGTAGCTTACTTAGTGTGTAAGTTGTGGTAGTAGCTTACAAGAAGGTGATAGAGGTGCTTGTAAGGTGCTAGAGTGATGGTGATGTGGTGGTGAGGTCATGGTGATGAAGGTGGTGGTGAGTCATGGAGGAGCTTGAGGTGTTTATTTAGTTTATACATGGCTATTTTTGGACAGCCAACATCAGTCCCGATAATTTGGTTGCCATTTACAAACCGTAATTCCGATCAACCTCAAACCAGTGAGCATGGTTAGATATTTGAGTCATCTACAACTTTTAGTTTTACATATTCAGGGGTTACTATACAAAAATCTAGAGATAACAGTCATTTACTACAGGTGTGTAGATTTTACGCACCTTTGCCATTTCGGCTATAACTAATTCATCCAACGTCGAATCGGGGTGAATCAATCGTCAAAATGATCACAAGACATAGGGCTCTAACCTAGTGTTTTTACTTAATACCCAGAACCTACTAATTTTGCCTGGATCTTATGTTTTATTAACGGATCAGATTCTGAAAACTATGAACTAGTTTAAGGTGTGGGTTTGCTATGGTTTTATGATTTTGGTTTAGGGTTAGATGAATTAGGGTTTTAGGATTAGGGTTTAGATTGATTTAAGGATTAGGTTGAGGGTTTAAGAGTTGTGCATTGGGTGTTTATACCTTGTGTTAAAGAGGTTGTACAAAATCTAGAATGAAAATGGTGGTAAAATGACCTAGTTTGTATTTCATGCACAATTGAGTTATACATTGAGCTTTAGAAGGTTGTACTAGGGTTTAAGAGGGAAAATATATTCAAAAGCTTGGCATTGTAACTTGTACACATGCTTTGAACATTTGTACACTTGTTTTGACATGTAATTCGGGTTTTGATATAAATTTTTAACATTTAAAGTCCGTTTTGATTTAACGTTGTAAATGGTATGATAAACAGATAACTTATTTGGTAAAAAAGATATTAGGGCATAGACTTGACATATTAGGATGTTTACATGATATAAACATAGATATAGATGGTATTGGTAGGTTGCGTGAGCTCGTTTACTTTAGTTATGTAAACTATGTTACATAATGGAATAAAGCAAAAAAATTCCTTGTAAAAAGGTGGTATATACTTTAATAGATGGATAGTACATTGCATCTAATTTAATAGATGGATATTTACATTGATGAAAATTGCGGGTTGTTACATCCTCCCACCCTTACAAAAATCTCATCCCGAGATTTAGTTGAATGATAGAGTGTTAGTTGCAATAGATAATGAATGACTATCTCATAATCTGGAAGAAATCTAGAGGCAATGATAATGCTGAAGAAATGGAATTTATTCGTACAAACGGATCACATATTTGAAAGAATATTGTTCGTACGTATGCCATATATTTAAGCCCACTCATTTATAATTTGTCACTTACAAACAGAGGCGTCCCAATCCTTGTAACTGAGAATTTATAAACTTACGGTTCGGTGGTTTATAATTTCCTTATTCAAATGAAGAAGCGTCCTAATTCATTTGAATAAGATGATTATAAATCATCCTACCTAAATATCGACACAGGATATGATATGAAAACAATGTCATGTATTGTTCTAGAATCATAAGGAATGATGAGGATAATAATGAGACGTCAATCGCGTTGATGTCTTAAAACAAGATGTTATAAGATGAGTATTTTTGCTGTCATTTTCCAATTAGCCGAGAATGCGGTGAGTTACACGTGGATGTACGTGTTTTCAAAAGTATGAGGCGAGTATTCCAACTCAGAGTTGAATATAAAAGAACCAATGAGATTGATAACTATGTCAAGTTTTGATATTATCAAAATGAAGTCAAGAAGAAGTTGGGAAGACCATCGTCTTGAAGAAGTTTTTAAGGACCTTTGATTCCTGGGACCTGAGGGTTATGGGCCTATTTTGTTATAAGTCTGGCATTACTCTTAATTACTCTAATTTATTTGGTTTTCAGGGAAACTAGTCTATAAAATTTAAGGATTCATTAAAGGAATAGTCGGGTGGTGACGTGTTTGACCTAATTGATAACGAGAAATGATATATATGATGTTGAAATGGTAAGGTATAATGGAATTACAACTTTATTTATGGATAACTTATCTTACATATCCCAAAATCTGACAGGTGTTGATACTTATGCTACGTGTCTTTAGATCTTAAACAAAAGCGGTAAGGATAAGGTTTCGATCTAGTAGTCTTGGAGTTCACGAAGTGTGTTCCATAAGATTCTTCATATATAATTAATGGCGATCTTGGATATCCTCAAGGGTCATTTCTAAATCAGAAATCCTAAAGTGAACAAAAGCAATCTTGTCTCTCTGTCCCATATGCTTCTTCTGTAGTTCAAGTATCTGTGTACGGGCTTCCTTAAGTTTGGTTTTTATTTCATCAAAATCTCTTGGTATGATTATCCAACCATTAACAAGTTTTTCTTCTATTTTCTCAATATAGTGGAAAGAGAGTTCTTCTAAGTAATTCAAAATACTTTCAATCTGTTTCTCATGGTGTTTTACACGCATCTTGATAGAACTTTTCCCTAATTCATATATCTGAGGTGGGGTAGGAGTATAAGTTGAGAAAGATGGCGGTACTAGGATACAGGCTTGCTTCCGAGATGAATTAGATATCGTAGTTAAGGAAGAAGATGGGGGATGGATTTGCTTCTTAGGTGGCAATAATTCTTCAGGAACAAAGAAATATTAGGGATCAAACAGTAGTGATGGTGGTAATACCGGAGATGGAGTCAAAATAACTGGTGGAGTAATAAGATCTGGTGGTGGAATAGGTGATTCCTTAGCATAAAATGCTTGCATGTCTTTCAGATATGGATTTTTATAGAAAGGTGAGAATACAGGTGAGATTTTAGCATTCTTAGAATTTTCTGAAAAGTCAGAGGAGATGTTTCTCGGTGTGGCTGGAAATAGTTTGGAAAAGTTGAAGTATAGTCAAGAATATTTGCAGATGGAAAAGCGTATTCCTCATCAACATCAGATGGGGTAGGATGGGTGGGGGAAGACATGATTGTATAACAACCCAATGTAAATAACATAAGTATAATATAATAGTAGTGTTTCTTACACATACTATTCTGGAAACTGCAGTGGCACGGAGGACTTTCTTGGATGGAAAAAGTAGTTATAGTTTAGGTTTTACCCTTGTTCTCTATAACCATGAGCTTTGATACCAATCTGTAACACCCCCATATTTGACATATAGCAGCGGAAGCTAATCTGGGGTATTACTTCATGGATCAACAGACATAATCATAGAAAACATAAAAAGGTAAGAGGGCTAGTGAGGCTAAAAGATCCTTTAGTTAAATCATCTGAAAAGTTAGGAGAGGTGTTTCTCGGCGAGGGTGGGAAATAGTCCGGTAAAGCCGGGATATAGTAAGGAGAGTGTGTAGAAGAAAAAGTATCCTTAACATCGGAATCAGATAGGATAATAATAGGTTGGGGG
>BQNB010069194.1:7156-33580 GCA_026074375.1 Tanacetum coccineum | reverse complement strand
ATACGAAAAGTCTAAAGCTATTGAAGAATACGAAAAGTCTAGGGCTAATCTAGAATACGAAAAGTCTAGGGCTAATCTAGAAAAGCGTGTGGCTAAAGCTATTGAAGAATACAAGGTTGGTGGAAAAGCGTGTGGCTAAAGTGTTTGAAACTTGCAAGTGTGCTGAAGAAGATAAGGTTATGTTTGCTACTAGTACTTTCGAGGGTCGTGCGTTAACATGGTGGAATGGGAACGTGCACACTCTAGGGCTCGTCAATGCTAACCATATTCCATGGACTGAATTCAAGACGATGATGACTACGGAATACTGCCCAGCAACTAAAATCCAAAGGATGGAGCAAGAGCTCCGGACTTTGACTTTGAAAGGAGACGACATTGAGTCATACAACAATCGTTTCCATGAGCTGGCCTTGATGTGTACTAGATTCGCTGATAGTATACACTTAAAATAACTCAAATGCAAATCTCAACCAAATGCCCTTTAACCAAGGCAAAAGGTCAATCTTCTAAGCCTGACACAACTTTGCATGATTGCCATCAACATGGCCCGTGAACTGTCGAAGCAATCAGTTCAGGTAGGGCAACTAGAATGGTGAAGAGCAATAAATGAAATGGGAAGGATCATCAAAGAAAACCACCAACAACAACAACTACAACAACAACAAAACGAAGAAAAACATATAAAATTCAAAATAACTGATAAATCCAGGGTGCAAATGAACAGGTGCCATAAACCGGGAACCCAACAAAACCCCTACACTCACCCCACCAACAAAAAAAACTGAAAAAGTAATTAAACATAAAAAATGAAGAAGTTGGTATTAAAAAACAAAACAAACAAATAACACAAACCAAAAAAAAAACAACAAAATCAATAAAAGTAACAAAAAAACAAAAGACAAAGGGCCGCAACCGAAACAACAACTATCATCACAACAAAACAGGAGGCAGAAAACTGCTAGGCCTATGCTGCAGTCCCAGTGAGAGGTAAAGTTTATCTAGAAAATCCTACCTAAGTGCAACCGTTGCAACTTTCACCATAGTGGGCAATGCCCTTCGAAGTGTCAAAAGTGCCAAAAAGCTGGCCAATCCTGGAGAAAGATTGCAGAGTTAGACCCCCAGGTGCAGGAGTTTACCCTTATCAAGATGTGACGTATCATGGATGTGGGGAAAAAGGACATTTTAGGAACAGGTGTCCTAAGGCAGGAAACCAGCAGAATGTGGGAGCTCGTGCGAGAGCTTACGCGGTGGGAGAAAATCCGCACATAATGGAGGGGGGTGCGTTGGTTGGGAATGATTGGGGATGGCCAAAAGTGGTGGCGGAGTACGTTCCTTCTTAATAATCACTAGCTTGTATTCTCTTTGATTCTGGTGCTGAAAAGAGGTTTGTATCTTTTGCGTTTACATCTTTCATCGATATTGCCCCAATTGCTTTAAACACTAGTTATGAAATAGAGTTAGCAGATGGAAAAGTAGTTAGTACCAACACTGTTTTACGAGGATGTACCTTAACCTTATATAACCATATTTTCAAAATTGACCTACTCCCGACCCGACTAGGAAGTTTCGATGGTTTATCATTGGCTGGATTGGTTGTCATGCCCCACCAGACTACATAATTGTTGTGAAAAGATTATCCGTATTTCCTCTTTCGAACGTGGCCAAGATTCATAAAGTCCAGGGCGAGAGGCTGGAAAAGATCCTGGATCACTGCGTGTATCAAGGCTGAGATAGAAGCTTGATGAACATTTGAATTGTCTGAGATTTCTCTGAAGTATTTCCAGATGACCTGTCAGGTTTACCTCCTGGCGTAGAGTTAGAATTCCTAACGTCGATCTGATTCAGGGGGCATCACCCATTGTTAAATCAGCAACCATAACCGATTAGCTCCATCAGAAATGCTAGAATTGTCGAACCAACTAAAAGAGCTTCAAGAGAAAGGCTTCATTCGACCTAGCCATTCACCATGTGGAGCATCAGTGCTTTTTGTCAAAAGAAAGACGGTGCCGATGAAATGTTGTAATTGACTACCAGAGCATTAAACAAGTTAACGATAAAGAACCGCTATCCTCGTCCCCAGAATAGACGACTGTTCGATCAATTATAAGTGCTGTTGTTTCTTCTCCAAGATAGATCTTCGCTCAGGATATCATCAGTTGAGAGTCCGAGAGGAAGATATACCAAAGACTGCGTTTAGAACCCGATATGGGCACTTTGAGTTCACAGTCATGCCATTTGGGATGACAAACGCACCAGCAATATTCATGGACTTAATGAACCGCGTCTGCAAACCGTATTTGGAAAAATTTGTAATTGTGTTCATTGACGACATCTTAATCTACTCAAAGTCAAAAGAAGAACATGAAGTTCACCTGGAAATACGATTTTAGACTTACTCAAAAGAAAAGAGAAGATATATGACCAAATATTCAAAGTGCGAGTTTGGTTAAAGAAGTTAGTTCCTAGATATGTGGTCAACCGTGACAATCTATCCACGTGGAACCTAGCAAGGTTGAATCAGACCGGAACGGAAGATTCCTGAATCACAACTAAAATCCATTCATTTTTAGGATTGGCAGGTTATCTACCACCACCCCTCTCACGCCGGCACACCCACGACACAACACTCACCCAACTCTCTACTACAACCCAGGAGACACGAGCTATCTATCATTACATCAGAGCTACGCATCAGCTTAACACGCAACCCCCCTCTCGACCCTACACAAAACGCCCCCGGCTATACTCTCACACACACACAAACCCAACAGCCCCCGTATTACTGACATACCACTACCTGTACTGAAGTTTTAGATGAGATTCAAAAACTAGCATTTCACCGGGGTGTTGGCGTATCACTAATGGCTGAGAAAGTGGCAAAGTGGGAAGTCCACGCACCCAATCAGCAGTCTCCTGCACTACCAAGACATAGAGACACTGTTTGGGTACGAATGTTTGTGTCGATCTCTAAAAACTGAGACATTATCTTATGGAACGAAAAGTGTTTATCAACACCTCCACAAGAGTCGTACCAGTACATCTTCGACCAAAACCGAGCTGCTCAGCTCACACTGCGTACTACGGGAGAGTGATCACGACAACCCCCACTCTACCAACACCCACTCCACCAACCACCCGAGTCCCCCCCCCCTCCGCACTCCCCGCGCGCCCATCACACCCCCACCCACCCCAACCACCCCCCACTATCTCATCTCTCAGTCTACACCCCCACCTTATAGAAACACACCACCACATTACCACCTCAAACCTCCTAGCGCGCCACCACTCTCCCCCCTTCAAGACTATAGATATTTTAAGCATAGGAGTGAAGCTTCCAAGGATCTCAATGGGTGAGCCCCTAACTTGTCGTGATACGAAGGCTGAATGAGCCTTGCCACATTCAACACCCTTTCGCGGAGCTACCCACTAGCAGTAGAAAAACACACATGTTGAATACACGCTCGCAATACATAATCTTGATCATATCTTGATCCATCAGTTGGTTTCATAAGAAAACTGATCATTGCGACCGCAAGAAGCTCATACTTCCCTAGAATATTCAAATACATCCAGGTGCAGACAAGATTTACCCACTGAATCTGAGAGATTTGTACGTGGGTGGCCTGATGAAGAAAGACTTTGCTGAGTACGTAGCAGGTGCTGCCTACCATGCTCTAGAGATTAAAGCCGATACAGTCAAAACCCCTCTAGGATTACTTCAACAACGGAAATCCCAGAGTGGAAAATGGGAAAAATAGACAATGGAACTGTAGTCACAAAGTTTTACCTAGAGAAAATAGCGGTGGGTATATGGCATTTTGGGTCAGTTGTAGATAGATTGACCAAGTCGGCTCACTTTTTAAACCATTCGTGAAGATTTCCAAAACAGAGATCTAGCAAGAATTTACATTAAACGTCTATATCGTAGCAAGACATGTGTACCAATGTCCAAACATTTCAGACCGTGATGGTCGATTTGCGTCACACTTATGGCAAGCTCTTCAGAAGGCGTTAGGACAAAAACTACAACATGAGTAACGGCTTACCACCCTGATAGACCAATAGGTCAAAGTGAGCGTACCATTCAAACACAAGAGGATATGTTATCAGCTTGTGTAAATGGATTTTGGTGCCATTGGGATACTCATACTCCTGTGGTTAAGCTTTCTTAAAATAACAGTTACCATTGCGAGCAATTTAAGCGCCCATTCGAGGCTCTATACGGATGAAAGTGTAGATCTCCCGTGATATGGACTGAAATTGGAGAAAGTCAGCTTATTGGACCAGAACTTGTGCAAGAAACGACAGAAAAGATTTTTCAGATTAAGGAAAGGTTGATAACGGCAAGAAGTCGTCAGAAAAGCTATGCTGATAAGAGACGTAAGCCTCTTGAATTCGAAGTTGGAGACCGAGTGTTACTTAAGGTATCTCCAAGGAAAGGATGGTAACGATTGGTAAGAAAGGAAAGCCTGTCACCACGGTTATGTGGGACCCCTTCCAAAAATAGAGAGTTTAGACCATAGCCTATTCGACTGAAGTTACCTCCAGGAGCTGAGTTGTGTTCACTCCACGACACACGTTTCATGTGTCAAAACCTCAAGAAATGTTTGGCAGAGGCCAGATGATCCAAGTGCTTTGAGACTAGATCGAGATGATGCAAATCTGTGATTTGTTCCGAAGAACCTATTGAGAAAAGTGTACGAGTGTGAAGGAAGCTAAAGCGAATAAGAATCCCATTGGTCAAAGTACTTGGAACTCTGTCTCGGCAAGGGATCTGTGTATACTGGGAACGGGAAAGACCAATTCCGAAAGAAATTCCGAATCTCTTCTCAAATCCTACTTTCCTCATTCCGCAACTTAAGCCTGAGGATCAAGGCTCTTCTAACGGAAGAGATTGTAACATTCTGTATTTTCCAGTACTGTCTCGACGTCAGCTATTTTCTACGGTTAATTTTTTTTTTCTCGTACGCGTTCGCTTTTAATATTAAGTATCAGTTAAATCGCGTAAACTAAAAATCAACAGAAAATTTTAATGTAAACGGACACCAAACGAAATTAAAGAATCATCAAGCAAGCCATATACTACTTTTAGGAAAGTAGTAATCGACTTTTTATATTTTATTTTGTCATTACTTAAAACGTTTACGTTTCGCGATAAATTACGTTTAGGCATTCCCGGAAGCACCAAAACCTAACTACGCTTAAACAATCCTATGATTATACCCATTATACAAAAATAATCAATATAACATCACTTATATGAGTATGTGGCCGAAATTTTCAAGATAGGACCAAGAATTATCAACTTGCCCTAAATATCTAGATATTATAAATATCTAGATATTATAGGAAACCATTTCACTACACATGAGTTAGTAAGTGACCATGGTTAGGTTAGATTAGATATTTTCATTATATAAGCTAGCAAGTAACACATAGATGTTTCATTTTGCAAGTGTAAACAAGAAAAACTCTCCCATTTCCTTCTCTATTAGCCACAGGCTCAAACCCACCAACAAACACAATACCATAGCTTGATTTTCTTTCACCCATATTAGTTTTTAACATATCATAACTTAAGGTATTCTAATAATAATTGAAGGGTTGGTTAAGATTTAAAGGTTTTAAGAGATATTGCAAGATTAGGGGTTTTTGGTAAAAATTAGGTTCATCCTAAGTTTTCAGCCCAAGAGTTTAAAATCACAAGGATGTGATTGTTATTCTTTACCTACTACTCATCCCTCACAGGTTATGATTCAAAAAAGCTAATCTATCATATTAAGATTTTATTGTGTTCATAGGCTTTACTGTTGTTAAATCACCATCTAGGGAACTTTTGAAATATGTATAAATGAATTTTTACTTATGAATTAATGTTTTGTTGAACTTATTTACATGAACATGATGCTAATAGATGTTAAAAGGGATGTATAATGTCTTAAGACATGATCTCAAGAGTACACATGTTTAAGTCAAATTAGGGTTTCTAAGAGTCAACTTAAAATTACAGTGTAAATGATAAAATAACATGTTTAATCTTGTTATCCTTGGACTCACAAGAACAAAACATAACCAAATAATGGACCTAATATATGTAAGATATAAAGATTAAGGTTCTAATGGGTTTTGTAACAAAAGTGGTAACGCTAAAAGTCCCAAAAAACAAGTTTTAAAACAACATTTTGGTAAATACTATTCTTAGGGGCTGTTTGTAATTCGAAATTTACAATAAGTTTTTATCGATTTTTATAAAATACTACATGTCACAAAGGATTGAGGGGTCATAAAGAACTCAAAAACCGATTAATAACGAAATGAAGATACGACATTTCAAGTTTACGATAGTATAATAATACTTTTAAACAACAATTTTTATAAAAAGTACTATTCATTACAGAAACTATACTTTATAAACATCAATAATATGATAAAACTTTCAATTACGGAGAACGTGTTCGAAAAGAATCACTACAAAAGGATCTATAAACAATAAGATACGACTAACAAAAAAAAAACGGGTTTTTTATTAAACTTTAATTTAAATTATAAAATCGTTTATATAGCAGTTTATGAAACAGTAAAAACACTATTTCATGACCAGAATTCTCAGAAAAACCCAAAAAAAGTAAAAAATTTTATTGATTTCTCTACTTAATTTACGAAGCGTGGGGATAAGAGAGAAACTCGAGAAACGGACTAAAAACGACAAAGTTATGTCATTTTTACTAAAGACGTGTTTATAAACGTTTTCTTTTACCTATTAAAATTACAATTTTTTACTTAAGACAGAGATATAAGGCACATGGTGAGATAGGTCTATATAGATATTGTGTATATTTAGTTGTTCAAAGTGACTTGAATATTACTAGGAATTTCATAATAGGCCTCTTCGGCATGGCGTATGCCGACGACTTTGTTGGAATGTTTCTGATTTTAAAGATCATACTCTAGACCTACCCTCGTTGAAACTCATGTCATGGACCTCTTAATTATGATACAGCCCGAACGTAGTAGATTGAAACTATATAGGATTGTACATGATAGTTATTAGACGACGAACTCTAGAACTGATCACGACCCATATTTACTTATGTTGCTTTCGGTTATTTTCCGTGATACGTTTTCTGCCATTAGCCTGAATATTTCATCACTTCACTCCTAAAGGTGATTTCATAGCCCCCCATTTCTATCTCCTGTGTTTTATAAACCTACTACGTGGAATTACATGCTTAGTTTTATAACTACGGACACAAGTTTTTGTTTTAAACACGTTTCTAATCCAGATTATTACCTGCAGTAATATTGCCTAAGTTACCCACAATGCACTAAGTCCCTTACCTATATCATGAACCGGACAATTACCAATATGTGACGCTAGTGTGGTTGGATAGATCTATCGGGACGTAACAATCCCCAACATGAATATCTGTCCAAACTAATTGACCATAGGAGCTTTGAACTATGACAATAAACTAGTAGTTGTTTTGGCAGACACCCTTAACCTCTTGACACTGGGGCAAAAACAGTTAAGGCTTTGTGGTCATGAGCTTAGTGCAATAATACATGTTTTCAAACTTCCGGATATACTTAGTCCCTCCATTACTTGAATCTTGTGGTCCTACACTTTTTACTTATACAACCTATGAATCCACTTAACCTGTTGTGGTATATACCTTTACATGTTTAATTTCAGGTCCTCAATATAAGCTTGGATGGAAGCCTTGATGGATATCAGGAAAACATTCTGTGTTTTAATTAAAATTCGATTGCAACTTAGTCTATAAAAACTTATGTCGTCTTTTGGGATTATTAAGCTTTTGTTTTAAAGAATCTTATGTATAAGAGTCTTTTTCTTGTTCACAACTTATGGGACCAAATGTATATAACACTGATTTTGGCCTATAATGCATCGCATGTTCTAAGTTTACAAAAGCCATTATATGTCTTATCCTGACATCATTCTAGAGTTGATGTAACTTTGAAGTAGCCAACCCCAATGTCTATCCCATTTACTCCACCTAGCATATTCAGATATGTTGCGATGGTTGTATAACAGATACAGTGATACTACTAGGTGCAACCGAGAGACATTTTGTAAAGTGCCTGACACAGGCTTATTGTCAGATTTTTTGGAACAGGCACTGCATAGACAAGGCATATTTTCCAGATTTTTCTCTAGAAAAAATCTATGCTTAACCAATAACATCAAACGCTGTGTAAACCAATATATAATCGACCCAATACATTACAACTGTGTATCACACAACACAAGTACGATCAACGGCATTTGATATAAATATAATCTCAAAGTTACGTCTAAAACATCCGCAATAAACACAATATAGCCTACCAAACGGTTGCGACGTAAGTCAACAAAAACTGTTACATTAACCTCATATGATACATCAATATAGTCCATACCAAGAAAAATCAAAGTTCTAAGAACGTACGGGGAAAACAAATATTTCACATAAGGGTCGCCAATATACACAACAGACCACAAAATATCAATAAATATATTACATACCCAACATCTCCTAACTATCGATCCACATCCTCCCTATCCTTGCCGTCGTCTATCATCTCCGCTGCTCATCATCCCCTGTACCTGCCACTATCAAAAAAATGACGATATTAATATAAATCCCTCTGCCTTTTAACAGGCGACCTATCTCAGGCTAGTGACTCCAAGCTATGGCCTGTGAAGCAACTTGGAAAAACCTTTGTCGGTACACAACCTCAAATATAAGCTACCAATGAATCAATGGTTTTCACCTGATACGTCCGTTTTGAGCACCCTAACTCTTCCTCTCATCTTTTTAAGCTTATCGACATCAGAGAGTGCGTCCATGGAGGCGGTGGGAATGACCCCATGCCCTGTTCTTGGCAAAAACCCCTAGCCAACACCGGGAATGTAGCCCCGCTGCTTTCCCCGCGGCACGATGGCTAATATGGTGCTTAATTACCAAATTTATACCTAATAAAACGACTAATGACCAAAAACACAGACAATTACACTATATTGTTTGTTTTGCATCATATTGTGGCAGGTAAAAGATATTCAAGATAAAGGTACAAAACAAAGCTAAAACAGACACTAAACCCGACATCGGAATGGAAACGTGTGAAAAGACTAATCAAATCGAAAGCCAAAAGTCAACTCAAGTCAAAAAGTTCAATATGAAAGTTCACCCCCCGACAAAGTCAAAGTCACCCAAGTAAAGAAAATACAACTTTAAGGACTAAAATACAAACTCAAAGTTTATTACAAAGAAATTAAAAAGAAAAGGGCTGAGTTTTGCAATTTATTGAAAATATATCCGTAGGGGCCAAAACGCCAAAACCAAGAGTTGTATTAAAAAGGACGAATTATTAATCAATATACATAGGTTAGAAGGGGCAATTATGCTAAACCCACAAACCAAAATCACACAAGGACCAAGTTTGCAATCAACCTTATATCCTTGGGACTAAAAAGTGACAAACCCCCAAACCCAACTCCTTCAAACCGCCCGAACCCAGTATACAACTAAGTTTCCCGCCATAACCAAAACCCAAAACCCAAAGCCCGTGACACCCTCCCCTCTCCCCAAAACACTCAATCCAGGTTTTACCCAGATAAAACCTTGAACCCCACTCCACTAAACCCCTAATCCCATTTGGCAATCCCACATTCTTCAATGACTAATCCAATGGCTATATTAATACCTCAAAAGAAGCACAAATGTGATGGAAGGCCAAGATTGAAGCTTTGATTTATACTCACAAAACAAGCACACCTTGTTTTTCTGTCTCACAAAAGAAACACAAGACAAAGGCCAAGACTTTAAAGTTTCTTGTATAAATAGGGCACTTGTAAGCCTAAGGGCGGAGATCAGTTTAGTTTTTTTTATAAATTTAACTTAGTTTTATTGTTTTTCAAGCATTGGTATTTCTGGTTTAAAGTATTTAATGAAATTTCATTGTTGCAAAATCATGTCTTATAATTAAGCTCAATTCGTAATTTTATTTTCATTAAAAGGATTCATATGTTACTAATAAGTTTATTACAAGCGTGAATTTCATTACAAACACTTCAGTTAAAAAGAAAAGATAAAAAAGAAAAAAAAATCTGTCAAGCAAGGAAAATGGGTCAATTTTGGATGGACCATGGGTGGTTATTGATTCAGAAACATAAGGACTTAGGGGTGTTAGGATTAGTTTAGGTTCCTCATCATTTGGACTTTTGTAAGTTTTCTTTTTCAATTTTTCTTCATTTTTTTAATTTCTTCTGTAGCATGTGCTTATTTTTAACTAACTTTTTCTTAGCTTATTTTCTGTCTTATTTTTGTTGTCACTTATTAGCTTATTATGTCATAAATTTGCATTATAGATCATTAAGATTAGTTAAAACCAAGTGTTAGTTAAAACTGTCCATATATTAGTTAAAACTGCCAACTAGCTTATTTTTTTTAAAGTGCTTATTCCTTATCAATTTTTGCTTATTTGTTCATTTTATGCTTATACTCAACCTGTTCTATTAATCCCATAGCTTAATTCAGTCTTTATAGTATAAAATTTTCATTTTGATACTTTAAAGGGGTGTTTGGGATAAGGGTGAAAATGGGTCAATTTGGTTCATGCATTGGGTTGGGGTAACTAAGTCAAGTCTAGCTAGCTCATTTAAGTAAATTTAATCTGTTTCTTAAGGAGGTGAAAGTTTAGAATCAAATTTTAAGGTTGCTAATGCTACTGTTTGAATCTGTCTTACAAGATATGCATATCTGCTTATTTTGCTCAGCCTGCTTAGATTCCATTAGCACTCATTATATGCAAGTTTTAGTCAATATATGGCCAGTAGAAAAAGAATAAGAATTAAGTAATGCCATTTGTCTTAATAAAATTGAGTATCGTGTCTCAGATTATATTTTTTTAACTGTCACTTTTTATCCAATTTAAGATAGTTTAAGAGATTGTTTTTGGATTCTGAATTCAAAAGAATAAGCTCATTAGTATGTTTGCTATATCTATTTTAACTTATTTTTACTTTAAATTTTCATTAGCTAGTTTAAAAATGTGCCTGCAAAAGCCCTCTTGTCTTGTAAAGAAAAACCATAGTTGCCCTGGTGCTAGGGAGTCCTTTTCAAGCCACTTTGTATGGCTTATTTGTTAGCTTCAGTATAAGCTATTGGCTTTTATAGAAAGCCAATAAGCTCAGTTCATTAAGCTGCCTCTACACTTTAGCCTTAGGAACGCCCTTCTATGATAGCTTATTTTTAAGCCTCAAGTAGGCAATTGTGACTGTTGTTGTGTGCAGGGTGAGCTTATAAGCTGACATGCTTATTTCTATTTTGTCTAGTTGATTAATTTGCTTTTTCTTATTTTTGCTTATTATGTTTCCTAGTATCATGAGTTTGCTTATTTATCATTTTTCTTGTGCTTAATTTCCATTGAAAGCTAAAAAGAAAAAAGCTCACTTGTGCCTTGTGTTTTTTTTCCAAGCAATCTGTCTGTTTGAGATAAGCTTTTCCCAGCTTTACTTGGACTTCTTCATAAAAAGTATTAGTTGAAAAATAGAGTGCTTATTATCTCTATTAGTTCTACAGTGTGTAAAAAAGAAATCAAAAAGAAATATACAGTATCCAAAGTAATTAAAAGAGAGTCCAGGACTCGAACCTGCGACCTCTCTTATACAACACACACGCCTTACCACTCGCCCTTGGGACTTTCACCTGTTAGTGTTTACACCATTAAATAGTTATACATGTTTTCCTCTTTAAGCTGTCAGCCTTATTTAGCTTAATAACAGCTTATTTATAAGCTCTTTTTCCAGTTTCAAAATTTTTATTTTGATTTCGTATTTTTCTTACATTTGTTTTAGTCTAAAGTGTTTTTTGTATTTTTTTTAGATTTTTATAAAAACATTTCGTATTTTTTATAATTTATTTTCATAAAAAACTTTAAAAAATCATAAAAAATAAAATAAAAGTCAAAAAATTATAAACGTTTTTTTTAAAAATTTTCTTTTGTCATATAGTTTCTAGGAAAAATATTGGTTTCTTGTAGGGTCATTTTTACAAAGTTTCACTTTTTAAAGAACGGGATTGGTTCCCGTTTTTGTTTTGACTCGTTTTTGGTCTTAACTTACTCCGTTTTTGATCTAATTTTTTTTAAAACTTTGTTTTTAGTCACTTAGAACCCATTTAAAGTAAAAAATTCACTTTAGGGTTAAAATTGAATAATTTAGGTTTTTAACACTCCGTTTTTACATTTTCGTCTACGTTTTAGATTTAAATCATTCTAGCCTTTGTTTTTAGGTTTTTCTTTAATAGTTTTTTTTTTGCATATTTAATTATCGAATCAGAAAAACCAATCAGAACCTTGTCATATTCAAACATCAATTCTCAATTCGTCACTCGATTTTCAATTGCACACCTCGTTGGGACATAACGACCCGGGAAATCAAATTTTCGGCTACATATATATTTTATTTTGTGAATTCTTAACCAATCCTTGGCTAAAAGTATTTGGTTGATTGTTTGCCTATATTATATATATATATTATTGACGAATCACCCACCGCATTTAATCACGTCGGTTAATTAGAATACGACAACAAAATCTTCACCTCGTAACATGTCGTTTTAAGGACATCAACGCGATTGATTAATGTCTCATTATTTTTCTCGTTACTTCTTATGATTTTGGAAAATAATACCAAAACATTTTTTTGATATCATGTTTTATGCCGGTAATGCTTGAATATGATGATTTATAATCGTCTTATTGAAATGAATTAGGACGCTTTTTCATTTGAATAAGGAAATTATAAATCACCGAACCATAAATTTCTAAATTCTTATTTATATGGATTGGGACGCCTTTGGATGTAAATAACGATTTGCGCTTGAGTGGGCTTAAGTGTATGGCATTCGTACGAACAATTTTCTTTCATCCATTTGTACGAATAATTCCTTTTCTTGGTTCATTTAATCATTATCATGAGTCTTTAGACTTCTTTCGGTATGGAATTTGTTCATTCCATTATCTCCGTGTCTATCTCTGGAAGTCTTAAATTCCAAAATTCTCCGTTATATCCTACAATGTGATATCAAAAAATGATCACAAGTCTTTGTATAATAATGAGAATTTTCATACCTTAACTTGTGATATGACTATATCATATTATGGATTCTTATTCTATGTTGTCTTGTATATATTGATAGAATGCCTCCCAAAAGAACATCAACATCTGCAGCACTAGCTATGACTCAGGCTGCCATCCAGCAACTAGTTACTGACTGTGTTGCTACTGCTCTGGAAGCACAAGCTGCTAACATGAAAAATACTGACAATACAAATAGGAACCCCAAGCCAGGAGAAACACCTGCTGCAAGAAAATGAACTTACAAAGAGTTTATGAGTTGCTAACTTTTCTACTTCAATGGTACGGAAGGAGTTGTTGGTCTCATCTGTTGGTTTGAGCGAACTGAATCAGTATTTTCTCATAGCAACTGTACCAAGGACTATAAAGTGAAATTTGCTACTAGTACTCTCACCGAAGATGCCTTGTCCTGGTGGAATTCCTATGCTAAACCTATTGGAATAGAGCAAGCCGACAAGATCGCCTGGACTGAATTGAAAAGGCTCTTGACCAATAAGTATTGTCCTCGAACTGAAGTCAGGAAAATGGAGGACGAATTTTACAACTTGGTTGTAAAAGGAAATGATCTCAAGACTTATGCTAGAAGATTCCAAGAATTGGCAACTTTATGTCCAAACATGGTGCCAAATAATGAGAAACTTATGGAAGTTTTCATCGGGGGATTGCCCCAAAGCATTGAAGGAACCGTTACTGCATCAAAGCCTCAAACTTTGGAAGAAGCCATCAACATAGCCCAGAGGCTATTGAATCAGGTGCTAAAGCATGGTTCTGTGCAAGGAACCAACGATCACAAACGAAAGTTTGATGATAGAAGGAACACCACCAACAACAGCAACAACAACTACCAAAATAACCGTAACAATAACAATAACAACCATTACCACCACCAGCAGAATAGAAGACAAGAAACTGTCAAGGCTTATGCTACCACCCCAACTGAGAACAAAAGGTATACTGAAAACAAAAGGTACACTTGAACCCTTCCTTTGTATACAAGATGCACCCTGCATCACATAGGATTTTGCACTGTCAAGTGTCAGACTTGCAACAAAGTGGGTCATTTAACCAGGGACTGCAGAAACAAAGGACATGTATCTCCAAACATCACTCCGGCATCCAACTAAATCTCGGGATGAGATTTCTTTTAAGGCAGGGAGACTATAACAACCCATAATTTTCATATATGTAATTATCCATCTATTAAATTAGATGCAATTGTCATTAATGTAATATCTACTTATTAAATTAAGTACAACCATTTTTACAGGAATATTTTTGCTTTATTCCACCTATTATGCAACGTAACTTGCATAACCTAAGTAAACGAGCTCACGCAACCTACCTATGCCAACCCCATCAACGTTTATGTCAAATAAACATTATAATATGTCAAGAAATATGTTCAAATATCAATACATTATCTATTTAACGTACCATTTATAATGTTTTTATAAAATGAACCATATACGTTGATATTTAAACCAAAACCCTAATTATATGTAATATTTTTATGCAATTCAAAGGTACAAGCTTTCAAGGCATGTGTACAAATTTCTAATGCATCATAATTTGAATATCCTTTCCCAACAAAACTCTAGTACAACTTCTTAAAGCTCAATACACAACCCGATTATGCACAATATTCAAATTTAGACGTTTTCCCTCCAAATTTCTTCTAGTCTCGTACAACCTTTTTAAGCTTATGTTGCAAGTCTCTAATGCACACTTTTATATTAAACCCTAACCTTACCTAGTCCTACACTAACCCTAAAACCTAAACCCTAATCCTAAACCAGAAAACCCAAGCAAACCCGTTACACCCTTAAACTAGTTCATAGTTTTCAGAATCTGATCCATTAATAAAACATAGGATCTGGGAAAAATCAATAGGCTTTGGGTATTAAGTAAAATACTAGGTTGTAGCCCCATGTCTTGTGATCATTTTGCCGGTTTACTCGACCCGATTCGATGTCGGATGAATTAGTTATAGCCGAAATGGCAAAGGTGCGCAGATTCTGCACACCTATAGTAAATAGCTGTTATCTCTAAATTTTTGTATAGTGACCCATAAATATGTAAAACTAAAAGTTGTAGAGAACTCAAATATCTAACCATGCTCACTGGTTTAAGCTTAATCGGAATTACGGTTTGTAAATGACAACCATTTTACCAAGACCGATGTTGGCTTTCCAAAAACAACCATGACCTTTAATGATGTATCAACCAAGCAACCACCCTAACTCCACCATGACTCACCACCTTTCTAGCCACCTTCAGCACCTTGTCAACACCCTAGCACCCAAGCACCTCCATGAATCACCTACTTAAACAAACTTACACACCAAGTTGAACCTTGTCACCCCTTTGATAACTGAACCCTCTCACACCCTTACACCTCTTTAAGCTACCTCCTAGCCCTCCTTAGTCACCCTATCTATTACTTGGTCACTACTCTACAACACCTTGACCACCACTCCACTTAACTTGGTCACCACTCCAAGAAAACTTGGGCACCACTCTTTTCTTTACACTATATATACACGTATACATGCATACAATCACAACTCACCATCTAAACTCAAAACCACCTTAAAATCATGTTCTAGCCATGCCATAGAAGAGAAGAAAGAAGGTTTAAGCTAAATAGAAGCCAAGATTTAAGAAGAAAGGAGTCCTTGATTCATAACTTAAAGTGTTCGACAAATTTCATGAATTTCGACCCATTCAAGCTTTTGTAAGTCTTCACCTTGTTCTATAAGCTCTTGTCTTGTTTTAGATCCTTAATAAGCTCTATTAGATCATGTATAAGCTTCTTGTATAAGCCCTTGAAATCCCAAGTCTTCACGGTTTGGTTTTCCTAAACCAAACGAACCCATTTTGGATATTTAAGCTCATACGCTCTTTTCATAAGCTTCAAGCTCGTAAAACTTACTTATTTTAGCTTATAGTAATAAGCTATAAGCTGCAAAATGAATTTGGATTTTAAAAATACAAAGATTATGGAATTTGGACTAAAAACGCAAAACATTTCATGCATAGGGATATATATATTGTAACTTTTAAAATTATTAAACTTTCGGGCCAAAAATGTAATTATCCTAAAGTTAAACTTCAAGGGTTTGTTTTTCCATACACTAAAATTAAGGAGTCAAATGTTTAAAGATTTAAAGTAAAGGGTTAAATTTGTAAATATATATATACCAAGGGTATATATTATCATTTTCATATTCTCAAGGATATAAAATGTAATATTTTTATATAAATTATAAAAATATATTTAAATATTATAAGACTTGATTTTATTAAAACCCGACACATTTATCATTATCATTCGTCGATCAAAACACTATAAAATCAATTACGTTATAAATATAACATAATTTATCATACACTAGCTTTTGAAGAAACCTAATATGATAAAATATTATCATTTAATCTATAACGTATCACGTTACTAGGGAATTTCATGTGAAGGGTTTCATTTATGTAGACGTTTTGACGAGTTGCTGGATTTACAATTTAAAGTGTCCTAGCTCCTCAAACGTTTACTACATGATCTCTGGATTATAATAGCCCGAACAGTGATACAATGTTTTCACAAGTTATCAAACCAAAAACCATTAAACTTTATGAAATAAAGTTTGGAATATCAACAATCAAACTAAGACTTGACATATTACCTTAGGTTGCATGACGAGGCCGTTTACTCTCATTTGAATTAAATTTCAAATCAATCAACTACCTTGATAAGGTGAGTTCATAGTCCCACCTTTACATGGTTTCTAAAATCCCATGGGGAGATACATGCTATAAACCATAAATACAAGTATTTTTTGTTAATAATAAGAAATCACTAATAAAAGACACGATCTGGAGGTCGGGGAGGATAAAAGAAATGATTATCCATATTATTAGAGAGATAAAGTAGAGAGGAGATGTGTGTGTCTAGATAAGCGTGAATGTTGTGAATAGATCTATTGGGACTGAACTCCCCCGTTGATGTACCTGTACATGGGATAATCAAACGTACTTCATTTGAGTATCTTCAGGTGTTTGACAAAGCACCCGCTGAGGCAACTACATATTTCTTAAGGCTTTGGTGTCATGAGCTTAGGGAAATAATATTGTTTTCCATGATAATTATATTCGTTGCAATTATTACTATTATGATGACTTGTATTCAACTATTTATCATAAACCTATGAATTTCACTCAACCATTGTTTTGATCCTTTTAGCATGTTTATTCAAGGTAATTGAGCAACTTATGGCACGGAGTGGCACAGACTTAAATATGGTTAAACTGTTATCATTCAAACTTTTTGTTTCTATGTAGATTTTGGGACCTCTTTTTGTAGAATTATGATGAATAAATGAATGATAACTAAATTTTCCAAAACGTATCTTTACGAGTCATTTTCTATGATTATGTCTGTTGATCTATGAAGTAATACCCCAGACTAGCTTCCGCTGCTATATGTCAATGACGGGGTGTTTGTTACAGATTTGTTTCAAGAGTCGAGTTATAGAGACAGGTTATAGACCTAAACTTGGATAACTATTTTCCATCCAGAAGTCCTCCGTGCCCACTACATTTCCGGAATAGTATGTAAAGTTACATAAACTATTATATAAAAAACTTATGGTTATTTTTTCCACTTGGTTGTTATAGTTCATTTTATTTTTATTTTTAGTGATGTCTACATTCCACCACTCCCTATTATGTTTCCTATCTGATATTGTCAATAATGAGGATGCTTTTCCTCTATAAGTAATTTGAACTATTACCCGGCCTTCATTGAGACTATTTATTAGCTTTATCGGGAAACACCTTTTTCTGACTCTTCAAATGATTTATCTAAGTATCTTTAGGCCTCACTAGCCTCCATCTCCAGTGTTACCATTATCACCACTATTTGATCCCCAAGATTTCTTTCTTCCTGAGGAGATTCTGCCAACCTTAAAATGAGCTCGTTTCCTATCATCCTCCTCTATTGATTCCTCCGCCCTACCTCAGGTATTTGAGACTGGAGAGAGTTCTCATAAGTCGCGTCTGAAACGCCATGAGGAACAGATTGAGACTATTTTGAATCACTTAGATGAGCTTCCAAATGGAAGAATAAGATTGAAGGTCTTGGTAATGGTCGAATAAATACAACGAGATTTTGAGACCAACCTTGTTACCAAACATCTCAAGAGCCCGTTACCCAGATTGTGAATTTTAGAGAAAGCAAATGAGGCATGATGACGAGATTGTTCTTGCTCGTGTTAGGATTTCTACTCTAGAGATGATCATCGAAAATATCCAGGTTCGCCACCAATTAGATATGAAGAGTTTTCTGGACAAGATCTGTGAGCTCAAGAACTACAAGGGAGGACCACCAGACTACTAGACTAGATCCTTATCATTTACAGCTTTTGTTAGAATCCAACCACTGGATGTGTAGCATAAATAATGACACTTGTCAAATTTTGAGTATGCAAAATATATAGACAGGTTGTTTATGACTTAATACAATGGTGATTCCATTATACCTCGTTGTTTTATGATACCGATTTATGTATGTCATGGTTGTCTATCCTATACCTTGTGTTAAGGTTATTCATGTATCATATCTTTATCCGAGATTACTATGGTTCTCTTACCATCCGGTTTTCTTAAACCTTTGTATCCAGATATCATGGATATGATTAATAATCAAGACATTGAGCATCAAAATTTTGGAATCTAAGACTTCCAGATAAGTCTATCTTTGCAGAGTTAGATGCTGGTTAGAATGTCCATTCCAAAATTTTCTGTTATATCCTGCAATATAATATCAAAGAATGTGTATTTCTTTGTTAGAAGTTGTACCAAATAAGAATCTATACAATGATATATTCTTATTTTGGTGTTGTCTTGTGAATGTTGATAGAATGGCTCCCAAGAGGACATCAACATCTGCAGCACTAGTCATGTCTCAGGCCGCCATCAGGCAACTAGTTGTTGATAGTGTTGCCGCAGCTCTGGAAGCACAAGCTGCTACCATGGAAAATGTTGACAATACCAATAGGAACACCAGACCAAGAGAAACTCTTGTAGCAAGAAAGGGAAACTATAAAGAGTTCATAAGCTGTCAACCTTTCTACTTAAATGGCATGAAAGGAGCAATTGGCCTCATTTGCTAGTTTGAACAGACTGAATTGGTATTTTACGTGTAGCAAATTGGGATGACGGAGGGAAAACAAACGTGGAATTTTCTACTTCTGGTACCCTGACCGATGACGCCTTGTCCTGGTGGAATGCATACGGCTAACCTATTGGAATAGAACAAGCCAACCATATCAACTGGGCCGAATTGAAAATGCTCTTAAAAAATAAGTATTGTCCTCGAACTGAAGTCAAAAAAATAGAAGATGAATTTTACAATCTGACGGTAAAAAGCAAATTTGATCTCAAACTTATGTTAGAAGATTCCAGATTTAAGCAGTCTTATAGTCCAAACATGGTACCAAACACCCCGAGAAAGAAACATGAAAAACTACCCAAGAATAAAGAAACAAAACCTAAAATGACTAAAGAAGAAAAAAACAAGAAAATAAGAAACATCGCATGAAAAATGAAGGTTGGGGCTCGAGTATGACAAACCACATCTCACTGTCAACATTTTTAAGTTCCCTTATCCTGAAATAGTTAAGGCTATTAAATATCTTGGCAAAACTCAGGGTATACTCGCAAAGGTCTGATCTATATGTGTTGGCTCTCGCGGTAAAGAATCATGAAAGTTATGTGATGGGTCCTAAAAAACTCATTACAAAATGCAAAAGATAGCGTCGAACCATCATACGATGGGAAATTCTGTGCAACGAAGTTAATGGTGGGTGTAGAGGTATTTCAACAAGCTATTAAAGAACTTATACTGAAAATTATTTCTCATAAGGAAGCTTTTTTGTCATGGGGACCCTACATAGTAACGCTTCTCGTTTACTTACCAAAGGCGGTTCAGAATGAGTTCATTTTTAATGATCTCATTAAATAGAGAAGTCGTTATGATAAATACCTATCAAATACTTCGTTCGACTTAATTCAAGATTAGAAAAAATTCTCTAAAGATGCATTCAAATATGACCTGAAAGATGGGGTTTTAGATGATGAAGATGTAAAATTAATCCATCGGTTCCTAGAACTAGGTCACCTAATGGAGAAGGAAGAAAAGAAAATCCTAAAACAGCTAGAGGGTAAGCCGCCGAGTATGCAAAATTAGGCTTCCGGTGGGTTATAGGATTACCTCGCAAATGAAAAGGTAGTGGGTAAGTGTTTTTGGTTGTGTAAATGAACAATACATTTAAAATAGTTTTTTTATTTTTTATTTTTTATTTTTTATTTTTAATCTTATTCTGTTTGATATCAGGTTTACAAAATTAGGCATGAACTAGTACTATTAAAAATCGTTGCATTGTACTCGAACACTGTTGCATCAACAAATTAAAGTTACAATATTCTTAGTACCACAACAATATTAAAAGATAATAATAAATTAATCTGCTATACTACGAGACAATTTACTAGAAATTCCAAATATTGACCCTTAGTTTGCTCAAAATAGTAAAAAGCTTGACAATTAGAGTTTCATCAATGTTAAAAAAAAACCTCATTATGAGTTAAGTAAATGTTATTGTCTTGACACATGCAGACCATTTATTTCTTAAGAGTATATAAGTTAATGCATATGTGAATGACTACTAATAGGTATTACTTTCCTTCTATAGAGAAAGTCATTTTTTTATAATGGAATCCAATGTAGATTCAATCACAAAACGTTACTCAAATTTAATTTTTAGTATGTCAAAAATTGTATCCCATGGTAGATTAGTAGATCAAGTGTAGTGTATGTCTGTATTTGTGTATGTAGCGTCATTTTTGTTGTGGTTATTATTTGAGTAGATGAACTCATTGTTACCTTTCATTCATCTAAATCTTCATTGTAACATACCATATCACATCATAAATATATGAGAATTCATAAATCTACTCTGAAGAATTTTAAAATAAATACACCATGAATTTAAAAAATGGGACCTTAATGGTGGAGGAGATCGCGGGCCGGCCCCGGATCATAATGTACTACTCATGTTGGCCAGAATGTGGGCAAATGAGAAGAGGAAATGTAAAAAAATAAGAGAGAATAAAAGAGGAGGTTGAGTGAGGGATGTTTGAGAGAATGAAGAAAGAAATTAGGTGGATTGTTTTATATGTAAAGGGTTTTTAATCGTTAATTCATTCAAACTGTAGGTTTGCAGTAACATTTCCCTTTATGAAATGTTATTTAGTTAATTAATTAATATTCATTAAAACTCAAATAAGAAATATTACTTTTGTAGTACCATATCCAATGTATGCTATCCAATGGAGGCTTGAAGCTGGATAAGATTCATAATAATCTTAAGGTATTGTTTTCTAGTAAAACAATACTTATGAAGGGGGTCAAATGGGGTTTTGATTAAGCTACTAATCTCTTTGTAATTGCAGGTTGTTGTCAAGAACTATGTATCCCCCAAAGGTTAAGTAAAGAATATTTTGTAAGAGCATGCAGAGAAAGGGATGATTGAACATACAATGGGGGTATACAGCTTACCCCTATACAAGGGAAAATTAGGCAAAGATTGCAACAAAATAGTAAGATTGGTCCTACTGGTAGGTTTTATTTTTCGTTGTTTTTGTTTTTGATAAAGATCATTACTTTTTATGTTTCTTGTGTTTGTTTATTGATTTAACGGTTTCTAGAAATGTAATCTTTTATGGTTTTGCCATGGCGAATTGCGGTTTTTGGTGTTAACTTAGTGATTTGAGTCTAGGTGTTTGTTGAAATGCTTGGTTTTATAAAGTAAAATAATGAGTGTTTGCATGTGATTGTGTACAGTTTGACCTAGGTTGTGAGCAATGGTATTGGATGTGTTTTCTTTAGATTGGAGTGAATTGTATATTAATGATCATGAGTATTTTTTTATGTTTTAATGGCGACAATTGTGGAAGAAGCAAAATGATCACTCGCTTTTAAACTACTATTAAACTATAATTTTTTAATTATATACATCAACATTAACATACCCAATCCTACCGAAGCTAGGTATAGGGTAGGTATGATGTAGATGCTCACACCTTTACCCAATGGTAAAGGCAATTCTTATGTGATTGTTGAATAAAAGAAATTTAGATAGTGATTTTAGTGAAACGACTATGGGAATGTGTTCTGTACCAATATGTATGTCTGGATACACGGATTAGTTCTAAGGTTTATAATCAGTAATTGTTGGATGTAAACTTGATTTTAGGCATAAAAGCCTGAGTCCTGAGGGAGAAGCTCTAGGAATAATTAAAGAAGCTTCAAGAAGAATGTTGAAGAAGTTTAGAATGATGAAGAAGTTTCTAGAATGATGAAGAAGCTTCTAGAATGATGAAAAATATATACGTGAAATATCAAGAAGAAGTTAGAAGAATATAAAACCAATTATGTTGATAGGAAGTATCTAGAACGTAGTAGAATATCCATGGAAATATCTAGTTTCTAGAATCTTCCTTGGAGTAGTATAAATAGGTGTTAGGTGTTTGTATGCATTTGTTTACCAGAATAGAAGCAAAGTGAAGCAATAAAGTGCCATTATAAAAGTTAGCTATGTGTTCCTCTCTTCTTCGAGTATATGCCTAAAAGGCCCTCGTATTTCCAAAAAAATGGTATCAGAGCTAGTAGTGCTAGAAGATCGAGATGGCAAAGTGTCAATGAAACTTGTTCCAATTTCCTCATCTTACCAAAGATAACTATGGTAGTTGGTGTATTCAGATAAAGGCATTACTCGGTTCACGTGATATGTGGGGGATAGTCAAGAAAGGTGTTAAGAAAGTTAATGATGAAGACTCGTTGAGTGCCACTCAAAGGGTGGAGTTGGAGAAAGTAAGAAAGAAGGATCAAAGTGCTCTTACGATCATATATCAATGTCTTGATGATGCGATGTTTGAGAAAGTTGCAAATGCAACCACTTCTAAGGAAGCGTGGGAGATCCTTCAAAATGATTTCAAAGGATTTGAGATGGTGAAAGGGTACGTCTTCATCTCTTAGGTAGAGTTTAAAAACTCCATATGGAGGAATCCGAAACCATTTCAGGATTATTTACTAGTTGTCTTGCCATTTTCAAATGTAAATTGATATGAAGAAATGGTGAAACTTGAGTGACACCAGGGTGATAGAAAAGATTCTTCTCTCTTTGCCTGGAACATAGGTGGACAATGAAACCCCCACCCACATGGTTCCTCAATGATGATTTCTCTTATATTTTTATGATTGCAAACAAACTTTGGATTTAAGTGCAGGTACATCACTCACTGTTCAGCAGAAACAAAGAATTGATTTCAGTGAGTACTTCATTTAATGTCAAGCAAGAAAATCTCAGAGTGTGCTTGCTAAAAAAGCTGATATCTCATAAAATATAACAACCCAAATTTTTCATCAATATAATATCTACCTATTTTATTATGATCACCTTTGTACGGGGAAATTTTTCGCTTCTATTATGTAACATTGTTTTAATTAACAAAGTAAACAAGCTCTCGAAACACCTATGCCTATTATATCCATGTTTACATCAAGTTACATCCTAATAGTCAAGTTCAGTAATTCGTATTCTTTTATCATATACGTATCCCTTTAACGTGAGTTTTCACAAGGTAATATCAAATGAGCTTTAATCGTTAACGTTTATGCCTAAACCCTAATTTTGGGTAATGTAAGCATTCAAGATGAATGTACAAGTAATCAAAGCTCATGTACAAGTAATATAACATCTCATTTGAATATACTTTCCCTCCAAAATAAGGTACAATTCCTTTTAATGCATAATGACAAGTCATTAAATTTTGGCCATGTGATATCTAAAATGGCCGTTTACCTTTGTTTTCCTAAGTAATCTTGTACAATCTATCAAGTATAAGTTACAAGCAAGTCATATACTTCATTTACATCTCATAATCATTCTCATTTCATGAAAACACAAGAAATCCAAGTTAGAAACCCTAACCCGAGTTAAATAGTAAACCATGACCCGTTTATTGATTTTTATCCATTTTAAACCTCAACCAACACTCAAATAAGTTGTAATAACTTAACTTATGACATAATCAATCATATTCTATCATCATTTCATCATCTCATTTCATTTAAACCACAAGCACCACACCACCTCACCCTTATCATACAATGAGGATCACTTTCACCAATCTAAAAGTGAGTCTTTGTTGTTTTGGGAAAAGTAAAGTTCGGTTTGATGGAGGTAAAATTAGGTCCAAGGCGATGTTAGTCCATCTTTGGAGGAGGTTTACTCCAGTTTCTTCAGGAGGAGAATTAATCGTTTCTTCTTGTGGAGAATTAATCTATTTCTTCTAGGAGGAGAATTTAATCTATTTCTTAGGAGGCGAATTAGATCATTTTTATAAAAACACAATAATAACTCAATCACTTCAAAAACTTAAGTTTCGATATCCATTCATAACAACATCAAAATGTCAAATACCAATAACAACATGCAACCTCAAACATCAAGTGTTCTTCACAATAACACAGTTTCTTCGTGTTCAACTTCTAATGTTCAAGAGAAGACACAACTTTTAAGAAGAGGATGCATGAACAGTCTTAGAGAAATTAAGTCACAATTTAAGTTTCTGACAGAAAACTCTGTGTAGGTCCTAGGTTTGGATCTTATAGGCCTTTGCCAATATGACAATAGTTAACTGAATAAATCCAAAATCAACTATGTGAGAGAACATTGACTATGGAATAACATGTGTTAATGCAGAATCTGAACATAAAGTTATTAAGAAGAACATGATAATAAGACTGACTTCGTATATTTGCTATTAATTTCTATTTCTCTGCGGCTTGGTTCCTACAACATGTCGTAGGGTTCCTTTTATACACCAAGGAAACCCTAATAGGCTTTACAAAACGTGTGAAAGGATAATACATATCCTTTCCTAAGATATCTCCTAAGATATCTCTAAGATAACTATTATCACTATTCTGTTACATAAACAGACTTAACTAAATACGACCAGTACTAACTATAGTACTGCCACTCTACCAGTACTAACTTTAGTACTGCCAGACTTAACTTAGTACTGCCAGAACTAACTAACTACTTGACAGAACTAACTAATACTACCAGACTTAACTGTTATACTATCAGTATTAAGTCTTTTACAATATATTTCCCAACAATCCTCCCCTAACTTGATCTTCACTTGTGAACTTCAAGTTTCTTCAAATGTCTTCAATTTGAGCTTCCTGAGGATGTTGTAAATAAAACTCTTTGAATTATTCTTGAGCTGCAATTCTTCAAATCATCTCTTTTTGATCTTTGCAACAATTAAAACTTTTTAGCAATACTTCATTTTAACAACATTGACTATATGTACATCAAATCATATAGTTTTAGACTATTTTCATCACTTCCAGGTGTGTTAACTCCTGTGAGAGGTGAATCATTGATACTTTTCAGACTATTTTCATCACTTCCAGGTGTGTTAACTCCTGTGAGAGGTGAATCATTGAAACTTTTTAATGGATTTGATGTCTCTTTACCACTGAAAACCATTTCAACTCTCAGTACATGAAACATTGGTGAGTTGAATACCATATGGTTTTTGGCAAACCATTATGGCCATAAACGGATTTGATATGCCTTAATGGTGGCTGTTTTGCTCAGGGCTAGTCAATCCTTTTGTCACCTAGAAAAGGTAAATTCCATGGTTTGGCATTTTAAGTCCGTTTTTGGTTATTTTAGCTCGTTTTTAAAGGTAAAAGGTATGTGTAATTAAACATATACCATCAACCATCTAATATGGATTTGCAAGTCTTTACCATAAGCCATAATCTTATGGACTAGTTATGGTTTTTCTACAGCCTTTACCACAAGCCATAAACTTGTGGGCTAGCTAACTCTTTACTAACCAGATATAGTGAGTTGGTAACCATACAATTTTTGGCAAATTGTCAGCCATTAACGGATTTAAGAAGTCTTTACCAAGAGCCGTTTGCTCCTGGACTAGCCAGTCCTTATGTTTGTTAGACATGATGGACTGATAACCATTTGTTGTGTTAGTGCATAGCATCTACCACCAAGTGTTGTTCTCCTCATCTCCATTCTTGATATCTAACTCATCAATCTTCATTACTTCCTAATGCCAGCTTGCTTCTCTATCATTTTCAAAAGTTTGTAGCAATCCTCATCTGGTTTTCCTCCTTGAAGTTTCTT
>BQNB010069193.1:0-33581 GCA_026074375.1 Tanacetum coccineum | reverse complement strand
ATCGATGAAAAACTTATTAATATTTTTATGTAATGCAACGGTGTTTATTTTTAAAACATACCCTTAGAGGTCGTTCTTTATGCATCCACTATCAAATATACCTCTGTCCTCCATGTTCAGGCTTGGGTCTGCCTTGTGGATCTTTAGCATTTACAGTTCGAACAAAATTGGATCCACTATTACAATTGGAGTTTGGTCTAGTGTTCCTCCAATTATAACCTACTGAGGTCTTAACAGCAGTGCCCCAATTTCCCTTTACAGCATGAGAATAAGTCATTCTTGCTGTATTTCTAACAATGGGTCTTCTCACAGGTGAATGTGATTTTGAAAAATGACTTCTTTGATTAAACTTATTCACCTGGGGTCTTACAGGACTAAAACTGTTTGTGTTATTGGTAGGTACTGGTTGTTTAGATCTAACAGTATTAATATTAGTCCTGACAGAATTAACATTTTGCCTAACAGAATTAACATTTGCCCTACCAGTATTAACATTAGGCCTAACAGAATTAACATTTTGCCTAACATCAATGAGTTGTACTGGTCTAGGTACAAAGTGATTAGCATGATTAACCCTGTTTGCATTGTTCCATACTGGTTTTGCCACCCCTTTACCAGTATTAAAAACCCTTTGTTTCTTAAGCTCAGCCTCTCTTGCCATTTTCTTTTCATAAAAGTCACAATCTTTGGTCAAGTGACTTAGGCTGCCACAAACAAAACACTTTTTCTTGATGAAGGAGTAACCTTCCCTTAGTTCTCTTTCCATCATTTCATTCCAATTCTTTCTGTTAACTTTAGGTGTCTCTTGATTTTTCATTTGTTGCCTAGGAGTTTTTACGTGTGTTACACAACTAGGTTCAACTTCTGTTGATTTTGGTTCAGACACTACTTTTTCATTAGTTGTAACAGACTTAGATGTAGACATCTCTTTTGGTACACTTAAACTTTCTGATTCAGACTCAGAAGTGTGCTCAGAGGGATTGCCAAAAGATCCTTCACTGTCATTTGATTGACAGGAAGAATGCTCATTGGATGAGTTATCTGAGTCACTAATTTCAGGCTCTTGAGGTCCCTTTTTACCATAAACATACAAAGAATCATCAATTTCCTCTTGTGGTTTAGGAGTATAGTCCCCAGTTAAGGGATGTGGAACTCCTTTGAAACTATCAGTCTTTGAAAATCTACTGTACAAAGGTTTGTTAAGAAAATCTTCTTCTGTACACTTAAACACAGTACGATTCATTTCTTCCTCATAGCTTAAAACCTCATTGTTTGATTGTATTTCATATCCTAAGCCAACTTTACTAGTTGAAGTCATACCTGAATCAACTAATCTCCAAAGGTTTTTAGAAGAATTTTTTCACGAATCTACTATTTTCAGCAATTGTTCCTTTTCTTTTACAACTTTCATTCTTATTCTCCTATATTTTTTAAGCTTTTCATCTTTTGCATATATTTCATTTGCTTGAAATGTAAGCTGTTCATTTAGAGATAATTGCTGCTTTTGAAAAGTAACAACTTGAGCTTCTAATTTCTTAACAGCTAGAGTATAGGCAAGTATTTTTGCTTCTTGTTCACCTAACTGATTTGTTTGTTCATCACACAGTGTTTTAAGCTTATTATATGAATCAATGCAAGTTTTAGAACATAATGATACCTCATTATTTGAGCTGATTGCCATGAGTGCATGATTTGTCTCTTCTTCCTCTACTGTATGTTCTCCCCAATTGACAACACCATCATCTATTGTTATCAAACTATTCTGATTCTGCTCTTTCTTTCCAGCTCCTTGATCTTGATAAAATGAGTCTCTCTTCTTTCCATCATTTGTCCCCTTGGATGTGCATTCCCTAGCAAAATGACCAGTGTTGTGACATTTGAAACATTCAAGCTTCTTTTTGTCAAAACCAACAGGTTTGTTTCCATCAATTCGAACTCTCCTTCCAGTCTTCTTGTAAAACTTTTTCATTCGAATAACAATCATTGCTATATGCCAGTTTATGTCTATCTCTTCAATTTCCACATCATCAATCTATTCTAGGTCTTCATGAAGCAAGTCCAGATCTTCTGATTGTTTGGCAAAGAGTAAATAAATAACCTCATCAGCAAAACCAGCAGGAACTTCTCATTCTGGAATATTGTTTAAAGAAGTAGATGAAGTGTAAGTACTGTAGGGACCAGTATAACCAGACTTAACCTTGTTATTACTGCTCTTGCTGTGTGAGACAAAAGCAACATTTTGAGCACTTACAGATGATTTTGAGGTACTTGTGAGTTCTTGCTCAAAAACCCTAAGGTTATTATACAAGTCATCAATGGACAACGTGTCAACATCTGGTTTGGTTCTCATTGTCGTTGCCAGATTTGACCAAGCTGGGGCAAAGATCTGAGAAACTTATGATTTGCATCCTCAGTTGACACTTCAGCACCATGGGCTTCCAACTGTGAGAGTAGTTGTTGGAACCTATCATATCTTTTTTCAAACCCTTCTGAACTTGATATAGTAAATGCTTCAAACTGTTGTTTTAAAACAGCTTTATGCATCTTCTTTGAATTTCCATTCTGAATTACCTTCCAAACATCATTATCAATATATTCAAGGTAATGCTCCATCTCCATAGCCCATATATCATACTCCTCCTTCTTCAGAATTGGGAGTTTGATATTTGAGATAGTGGTTGTGGTAGGAATGAGTTGTTGTTGTTGTTGTTTTGGTTTATTGGTTGCAGTACCATTTTCTGATGCATCTTCATGGTATGATGCTTCATCATCACTAAGATGTTGAGAGAAATCATCATTAGCAGGTTGAGACATTTTTCTAGATCTGAAAGTGATTGTTTGTGTTCTTGTGATTCTTCTTACTCAGAGTCCCTCTAGAGGCTCTGATACCACTTGTAGGTCCAAAGTCTTGGATCTGTTTAGCCTTTTGTAGGACAATAGCTAACTTGAATAAATCCAAATCAACTATATGAGAGACAATGACTATGAATACTATGTGCTAATGCGGAATCTTAACACAAGTACTAAGAAGAACACAATGTAAAACTTTGCTATTTGCTATTAATTTCTATTAGAATACTATTTCAATCTCATACTAAACATTGTGCCGTAGGGTTCCTTTTATACACCAAGGAAACCCTAATGGGCTTTACAAACGTGTGAAAGGATAATGCATATCCTTTCCTAAGATATCTCCTAAGATATCTCTAAGATAACTATTATCACTATTCTGTTACATAAACAGACTTAACTAGACAAGGCCAGTACTAACTATAGCACTGCCAGACTTAACTTAGTACTGACAGACTTAACTATGTCTACTAGACTTAACTCTAGAACTACCAGACTTAAGTCTGTTTACAATAATTCCTAACAAAAAGGATTCTTGATGTGTGATATAAAAAACAGATAGAGTGAATTGGTGAGAAAAAGAAATGAGAGATATAGTGAGATTAAAAAACAGAAAGAGAGATTGTGAGAATCAAAATTAATGATGGAAATGCTTTTTGGAAAGAAATTAGGGTTTATACTGGTGTCTTAAAGTTAATGCTGGTCAGCTTAAACTTAATGCTGCTAAGCTTAAGTTAATGTTGTTAGGCTTAATTTACTGCTGCCCGTATTAGTTTATGCTGCTAGGCATACACTTACTGTTGTTAGGCATAAGTTAATGCTGCCAGGCATAACTTGCTACTATTGGGTTAGTTAATACTATTAGGTTTAACTTAATGCTGCGAGTTCAAGTTAATATTGTTGAGGGTGATTTCATAAATACTTTAATTAAGGGTTTCAATCACTCATTCAATTGATTTTACACCTTGTTATCCTCTCTAATCATAAACCCTAACTCAATTTCATCTTTAATCATAAACCAAATTAATGGCCTACATTGCCCGTGGTGATGTTCTAACCCGCAGCATCCTATATTCGACATGGTATACGTTCGTTTGTCCAGTGATAGCTAATCACCCGAACGGGGTTGTCAAACCCAATAGATCTATTTATAACATTCGTGCTCGAAATTAACAGTTCATGATAATGGGCTCAGATATGGGTTATCGCTACTTAGGCAACATGTAATCATAATGTGAAACTTAACCACTTGTGTCCAGTTGTAAAACATTGCATGTTTTTCACCCCAAAACTTTGTAAAACAAAAGCATGTAAAACGTGGGGCTATGAACTCACCTTGAGTGAGTAATGCCAAGTGTATCACAATTAACGCGCCACGCGAATTGATCAAATGCAACCTAATTAAAGTAAGGTCGTATAAGTACCGAGTACTTATATTAATGACATTGAATATAATCCTATAGTTGTTACATCGTACTATCGTTCGGGCTATCATAATTAAAGAGGTCATGACATGACGTTCGAGGAGTTAGGACACTTTAAATCGTAAATCCAACAACTCGTCGAAACGCCATCCGAAGAGGCCTCATTATGAAACTCCCTAGTAATATAGTACTTTGATAACCACATAATATTCCATATAGCTCAATCACCAACTAATGGTTTTTAGGAAAATTGTGTTTAATAAGTTAAAACGTTTATAAATCAGTTAGTAAATCTATAGGCGTAATTTCGCGATTTAAGCCCGATCTTGCGTTTCCTTATGTCCATCTTTTCTTATTAAGACGGTAAACGATATTGACATTTTCATAAATTTTCCCCATGATAACAGTAACTTTTTACTGTTCATGACAGACATGAGTTTTTGTAAATTTCGTATTTGTTGTCCGTAAAACCCGTAAAAGTCGTATTTTTAATTCGTTTATAGCTCGTTTTTAATGATTCTTCAAGACGTTTCTCGTATTTGAAAGTTCTATATTTTATGAGGTTTACAAAAAAAAACTTTCTGTCCATGAATATTAACTTTATAAAAAATTTTTTATAAAAGTAATAATTGTCCGTAAACTTGCGAAATTCATAACTCGTTACGTTATTAATCTGAAAAATTACGATTCTTATCATTTTGGAACCTAAAAATATTATTTTTGTTAAAAATATCCAACCCTTGCGTTTCTAATTTTTATAAAAAAATTTTTTATAAAAATTTACTTACTTACTTCGGTTATTAACGTATAACTCGTTTTTTGCGTAACTTTTTCGTTATTAAATCGTTTAACAAGTTTCTTACTTTTTTTTCGGAATCGCCCGTGAAAAGTATTATCTTATAAAAATATAAAATGGATATACTTATCCACGAATTTGGACTAGAATGGTGTTTGTATCTCTTTTCATAAGCCAGAAATTAACTTGTTTCCTCCTATTTTGCACTTTATATCTTTTACCCATATAATCTTATATTTCATATATGTCATATATGATACATATAATAAATGTCCATTTGTCCATCTAAGTTCTCATGTGTCCAACTTTTATAAAGTCCATTAATATACTTACAAACCACAACTTTAAATTGTATCATAATTTACTAGTTTTACATATGACTACTTTTATAATAAAAACCATTTAACATACAACCTCCCATCTTGTTAAAAAACTTTAGTTTTAAAAGCTTAATCACTAGTAAAAACCCCTTTTACATATTCAAAAGTCTTAAATGGTGATTTTTCTATATAAAACATCATATGCATATAAAATCATGAAAATGAAAAGATAAAGGTTTTAGGTTACCTTAATGGGATGATGTATGATGTGACAAATAAGTGCTAAACCCTTGTTTAGACTTTAAAACCAAAGCTTGCAACCAATAAACCCTAACTTCTCAAATGAAAACCCTAGTTTACTTTCCTTGCTTTCACACTTGCAAATGGTTAACCAATGCTTCAAACCATCTTGAGGTATCTTAGATATAATGTAGGTATGTATATAAATGTGGTAGAAAATTTTGTATGGGTTAGTTAAGGGGATGTTTGTTTGCCGTGGCTTATTGGGTAGAAAAGGAGAGAAATGGTTTTGATTTTTGTTAAGTGTTGAGACTTGTGGATGTTTATCTCTATATGTGTAAGACTTATATGATATGAGAGATTGTCTAGTGTGATAAATAAAGACCACAACCTTATGGTCTTAGGGGGCGGCAAGATCCATAAAATGGGGGTGACTAGTGGTCAAAACCACTAGTCACTAGCTAGTCTTTACTAACTAATGTATGTACATATCTTGGTCATTAATTCTTATGTCTCTTTGTCCTCAAATAGTAGGGATTATCCCATGATAATAAGGAGATGTGTTTGTTAGATATTACTTGCAATTTTTGGTGCAAAAGAAAGAAAGTGCAAGTATTATGTATAATGGATAAGTTGTAGTTTTTATTTCTAAGTGTATACTTGCAAGTTGTGTATGTCTTGGTTGATTTATATATATGGGACCTATATATGAATGCATATGAGTAAAGTTTTATAAACTTTAGGCATTGGGTATAAATGTGGGTATTTGTTGAAGCGTAGATTAATTAACGTGGCTCCGGGTATGCCTAAACTTAATTTATCGCGAAACGTATACACTTTACGTAACCGATAAAAATAACATAAACAAAGACCATAATTATTCTCAAAATAATTATGTAATACTTGATTGATGTAAACGCTTAATCGTTTGGTGCCCGTTTACATTGAACGCAAATTTTTAGCTTACGCGATTTTACTTAATACATGAAATTACAAGCAAACGCGTACAATACAAAAGGTACATTGTGGATTTATCGACGTCGTCAATGACTTGAAAACACAGGGTGTTATAGACTTCCCCCGTTAAACGAGCCTTGTCCTCAAGGCTCACGATGCAGCACTTGACGACGGTGCAGTCTTGGTGAAGAGGTGTGGGTATTTCTTCTTGAATTGGTCTTCACGTTCCCACGTGAACTCAGGACCTCTCTTGGAGTTCCATCGAACCTTGACTAATGGGATCCGGCTTCGCTTCAACCGTTTAACTTCACGGCCCACTATTTCTAATGGTTCCTCAACAAAATGAAGCTTGTCATCAAGATGAAGTCCATCCAACGGAACGGCTAATGGTTCGTCGGCATGACACTTTTTCAGGTTGGACACATGGAATGTATTATGAACTCTACTCAGCTCTTCAGGAAGCTCGAGCTTGTAAGCAACCTCTCCGACCTTTTCTAACACCTTGAAAGGTCCAACATACCTGGGGTTTAACTTCCCCCGTTTTCCAAAACGTACGACCCCTTTCCAAGGCGAAACTTTAAGCATAACTTTATCCCCGACTTGGAATTCCATTGGTTTACGCTTCAAGTCAGCGTAACTCTTCTGTCGATCACGAGCGGCTTGCATCCTTTGCTTGATCTGGATGATTTTCTCAGTGGTCTCTTGAATTAGTTCTGGACCGAGGATTTGAGCTTCTCCAACTTCGGTCCAACAAACAGGTGAATGACACTTCCGACCATAAAGTGCTTCAAATGGTGCGGCCTTGATGCTAGCATGATAGCTATTGTTATATGAGAACTCGACTAATGGCAAATGGTTAACCTAACCCTTTCCAAAGTCGATTGCACAAGCACGCAGCATATCCTCGAGAGTTTGAATGGTCCTCTCGCTTTGCCCGTCTGTTTGTGGATGGTACGCAGTACTCATATCCAAATTAGTACCCAAAGCGTTCTGAAGTGACCTCCAGAAATTGGATGCGAATCTCGGGTCACGATCACAAATGATTGAGACAGGTATTCCATGTCTCGTGACCACCTCCTTTAGGTACATTCTTGCAAGTTTATCCAAAGGATCAGTCTCTCTCATCGGTGTGAAGATCGCAGACTTAGTGAGTCGGTCAACGATCACCCAAATGGTGTCGTAGCCTTGCGACGACTTAGGAAGCTTAGTAACAAAATCCATAGTGATGTTGTCCCACTTCCATTCAGGTATCTTGGGTTGTACCAACAATCCTGATGGCCTTTGATGTTCGGCCTTGACCTTAGCACAGGTCAAACACTTGCTAACATAGGTGGCGATGTCGGCTTTCATATTGGGCCACCAATATAGCTTCTTCATATCTTGGTACATCTTGTCAGAACCCGGATGTATAGAGTATTTTGATTTGTGGGACTCGTGCATGATCACCGTCCGCAAATCGCCATAACAAGGTAGCCAACTCCTGCCATTGAGGCATAGGGTTCCATCCGCACGGGGTTCCAACTTTTCCGTCCTAATCGCCTCTGGATTTTTAGCGTTTTCAACCAACATTCCTCCAACATCTTCATTCTTGATGTTCTCTGGTTTCCGTGCTTCAGTCTGAGCATTCAAGATTTGTTTGGGAAGATCCAAACTAATAGTCATGACTAAGGCTCGAACTCTTAACGGTGGTTCTCGTTCTTTCCTGCTCAAAGCATCAGCAACGACATTGGCTTTCCCCGGGTGATAACGAATATCGCAATCGTAATCACTAAGCAACTCTAACCATCGGCGTTGTCTCATGTTTAGTTCCTTCTGATCAAGAATGTGTTGTAAGCTCTTATGATCAGTGAACACTGTACACTTGGTTCCGTACAGATAGTGCCTCCAAATCTTGAGAGCGAACACTACTGCTCCAAGTTCCAAATCATGAGTCGTATAGTTCTTCTCATGAATTTTCAACTGACGTGATGCATAAGAAATCACCTTTTCTCTTTGCATCAACACAGCGCCCAAACCCTTCTTTGAAGCGTCGCAGTATGCGATGAAATCTTCGCTTCCCTCAGGTAAGGCAAGGATTGGTGCACTGCACAACTTCTGCTTCAACAATTGAAAAGCTGCTTCTTGTTTATCGCCCCAAACAAACTTGACCTTCTTTTGAGTAAGCTTAGTCATTGGTTTGGCGATCTTTGAAAACCCTTCAATGAATCTCCGGTAATACCCAGCAAGACCTAAAAATTGACGAATCTCCGTTGGTGTCTTAGGAGATGCCCAATCTTTAACGGATTCAATCTTAGTTGGATCCACATGAATGCCTTTACTATCAATCACGTGACCGAGGAACTGTACTTTGGGAATCCAAAATTCACACTTGGAAAATTTGGCATACAACTCCTCTTTCTTAAGTAACTCTAAGATTAGCTTAAGGTGCTCTTCGTGTTCTTTCTTGTTCTTCGAATATATCAGAATATCATCAATAAAGATAATCACAAATTTATCCAGATATGGTTTGCACACCCGATCCATGAGGTCCATGAATACGGCAGGTGCGTTCGTCAAACCAAACGGCATAACTTGAAATTCATAATGTCTATATCGAGTTCTGAAAGCAGTCTTCGAAATGTCTTCTTCTCGAACCCTCAGTTGGTGATAACCTGACCTCAGGTCAATCTTCGAGTAGACACTCGACCCTTGAAGCTGATCAAATAGATCATCAATTCTGGGGAGTGGATAACGGTTCTTTACCGTTAGTTTATTCAATTCCCGATAATCAATGCACATCCGGAATGATCCGTCTTTCTTCTTGACAAACAAGACCGGAGCTCCCCAGGGTGAGGAACTGGGTCTTATAAGGCCCTTGTCGGACAGCTCCTTCAGTTGCTCCGACAACTCTTTCATTTCGGAAGGCGCCAATCGATAAGGTGCCCGTGCTACGGGTGCGGCACCAGGTACCAGATCGATTTGAAATTCCACTTGTCGAGTCGGAGGAAGACCCGGCAAGTCCTCAGGAAATACTTCAGGAAAGTCTCGAACTATTGGAACGTCCTCAAGTCGCTTCTTCTCCGACTTGTCTTCAATCTCCTTTGCAGTGACATGTGCCAAAAAGATAGGAAATCCTTTTTGCATGTACTTCTGCGTTTTAGTGGACGAAATGATATTTAATTGTGTCGCATTTCCCTGATTACTTCCGTCACCATGTATTATTAAGGTTTCGTTCCGAGTGGGATACGAACAATCTTCTAGCAAGTCGATAACGGCACTGTATTTTGACAACCACCCCATGCCAATTAATCGCGTCGAAACACCATTCTCTACCGCAATTAGGTTGATGATTGAATGGATTTTTAAAAAGACTAAAGTACAACAATCATATAGTATTTACTCCAATTATCCTACCAGTCCATCTAAACTCAACGTAATAACCCATGATCAATGTGTATTGGGGATGATGTCAAGTACAGTACTAAATGCAGTAGATACGAAACTCCTATCGGCACCAGTATCAAATAAAATGTTAGCAAACGGTTTGTTTAGAAGGAACGTACCCGCAACGCGTTGTCCTTGGTTTGCCCCCTCATTCCAACCGCATACACCTTCGCTGGATCCCTGTTTTTCCCATCTTGATTACCCGATCTTTGTTGTTCAGTTTCGTCAGTTTCTTTTAAAGTAGCCTTGAAGCACCGCACTCAAACAAACCATTGTGCCCAGCCTGATTATTGTTATTGTTGTTACAGTAGTTGTTGTTGTTGTTATTGTTACGGTTGTTGTTGTTGTTATTGTTGTTGTTGTTAGCAGGCCGTATCCTACAGTCCCTGGCCCAGATGGCCAACCCTATTGCAAGTTACTACACCAAGTGGACAAGGACCTGCTTCATGATGGCAATTACACTTGGAACATAGAGGCTTAGACCCTTCGTATGGCTTCCTGTCACCATTGCCTGCAGCATAGGCATGGCCTGTGTTCTGCCTCCTATTCTGCTGTTGTTGGTTTGGATTGTTCTGGGGAAGATCATCATACTTTCTTTTCCTTTCTGCCTGACGTTCAGCATAGGCATGGGTCTTATCCTCCATCAAACCAGTCCATAAACTAAATCAATTCTTGCATTCTTCGACTTTGATGCTTTTACACTGCCAAGTATCATATCGGGTAAGCCACCGATATACTTTTCAATCTTGTCTACCTCTTCTGGGAACATCCTGGAACACATCAAGGCTAGTTGCTGAAATCGTCGATTATAGGCCACCACATCGGTGCCCTTAACCTTAAGGTTCCACATTTCAGTTTCAATCTTCTTGATCTCACCCCTCGGGCAGTATTTATCAGTCATCATTTTCTTCAGTGCTGCCCATGGCATGGCATGAGCTACTTCTGGAGTGGTGGTCTTAACATGGGAATTCCACCATGTAAGAGCATCGTCTTGCAGAGTGCAAGTCGCGAATTTGACTTGGCTAGTTGCTGGGCAATTGCTAATGCTAAACACAGATTCCATTTTCTCAAACCATCGAGTGAGTCCGACGACTCCCTCAGTGCCTTTGAAGTCCAAAGGTTTGCATTTTAAGAATTCAGAGTAAGAGCATGCACGAGCAGCTTGTGCTGGCCTTGGTACTGAACCATTGCTGTCGTAGCCATTCCTAACTCTGCTTGCTTCTGCTTCAGCCATTGCAGCAGCAACTCCTTGATTAATTAAGGCCTGAAGTTGTGCCTCAGTAACAGTTGTGGCTGTTGGTGCATTTAGGGCTGGTGTGACTGGTGTTGGTGTTGCATCTGGGTTTAACCTCGTGGGCCTTCCTCTTGGTGCCATTTTCTTAAATCACAGGTTAGATTTCAATACAATCATAAGTAAAATAAAACTGTGCATCTAAATAAATAAGATCACATGCACTGGACCAGAAGAAATACGTTTATAAGAGTATATTATATAAGGCTCTTATTGTTAATTTACGTAATATTTCATAAACCGACGTATATCAATTATGAATGCTAATCTAAGTCCCATTAATCACAATAGTGTGTATCATAAAAACCCTTTTTATGAAAGCAATGTTTAGAAACGATTATAGTACACAACATATCATTTTGACCTGAGTTCTCTATAACCTTGGCTTTGATACAATCTGTAACACCACAAAATGGGTCTTCGCTGCGAAATAGGGATCCGGGGCGTGTTACTTCAAGTAATCAACAGCACAAGATATATATAAGAACGGCACAAAAAGTCGGTTTAAATTGATACATTAGTTTTTAGTTTTAATTAAAAGACATATTACAAAGCTTATAGTTCAACTTGTTCCGTGCTTTAATATTTCAAAAGAAGACATAGATTTCCACAAAATATGATATATAAGTTCTTTAAGCGTGCAATCCTATATGTAACCCCAATGCATCCTTGGCACCTCGTGGCTTTTGTCCTCCTGGAAACATTGCTTAAAATCGTCAACTAAAAATGTTGGTGATTCGTAGTTTATGTATTTAAATTATTCAGGACCGAAGGACTTTCCTGTTGATGTTTACACTATGCAAACAATCAACAAAACCCAGATTACATTTACACTATGCTCATGACACTGAAGCTCGGACAGTTTGTTACGAAAATATTGTACTCTCGCATCGATCCGATGTTCTAACCAAAACATCCCTGATTAGTCATGCTATAAACGGTTTCGTTACGGTGTGTTAGCTAGTACCCCGAACGGGGAGGTCGTTGTCCAAAATAGATCTATATAAATTACATTTGCGTCACATAATGTGTAAAGTTTCCAACTACATCTATTGCAATTGGACCAAGTCATGATTAATGGGTTAACTTGGGTATATCAGATACTTAGGCAAACCATGTCATCAATGCAAATTATCCATTGACGTTCCAATTTGTATAATAAAGGCTTGTTTCCCCTCTAAATAATAGTAAATCAGTAAAACTGGTAAAAATTGTTGGGGCTATGACTCCCTCAAGTGAGTGATCTGTACATTTATTCAAAGGTGGGAATGATTAACGATTTTTCCCGAAATGAAACCTAATCTTATATAGGTCGTACTAAGTACAGAGTACTTATATCAATTAAATAATATAATCTGATAGTTGTTACATCGTACTATCGTTATTTGGGGCTATCATAATTAAGAGGTCATGACATGATATAATGAGGAGTTAGGACACTTTAAATCGTTAAAACCAACAACTAGTGTCGACTACGCCATCGAAGAGTCATATGACAACTTACCTAGTATTATAGCCTTTGATAACACGTATATTTATATAGCATAATCACCGACTATATCGTTTTGGTAAAATAATATTTATTAAGTGACAAACGTTTATAAAAATACTTTTTGTAAATATGACCTATTTTTTTTTTTAGTTTTGTCGTTGTAAGTCTGTTAGCTCGAGTTTTCATACGCCCACGTCTTCATAAGTAATGTCGAGTGATCAAAATATTACATTTTTCTTGTTTTTATATTCTGCGTATGAATAGTGATTTTATGTTCACTTTTGTAGTTTGTCGTTTTTAGGTTTTAATTAGCGTAAACTTGTCAATCGTAATAACTTATCCATGATTAATCCCGATTTTTGTGATTCTTCGTGTACGTCTTCAGTATTAAAGGATTATTATTTTTTTCTCTTTTATGTATCTTAGGTTTTATGTTTTGCTTTTCTATCTTATTGGGTTTTTTTTTAGTTGTTATTTTGTATCTTTGTTTATATAAAACAAAGTTGGGTCCCCTGATGAATTGTACTTTTACTGTTCATATGTTTATTAAATTTACTTTTATAAACTTTAATTATCGTAAACGTTGTAATTTATTCGTTATAGGTCGTTATTTAGCGATTCTTTCGAGTACGATCTCGTAATTAAAGTTCATATATAGAATTAGATGTTTAAACAAACATAAGTTTCTGTAAATGAATAGTGTTTTTATAAAAATAGTTTTATAAAAGTATTTCTCGTTGTAAAACTCGTAACTAACGTATCTTTTTCGTCTATAAACTAGTTTAAAACCTTGTTTTATGTATTAATTCATTTAGTAGTTTAATATAGAAACTCTTATATCTTTATTTTACATATGTGGTACTTATAATAATGTCCAAGTTCATCCATAGTCCTTATAAAGTCATTGTAACAAGTTTTAACAATTTATTTCATTACTTTCATTTGTAATTATATTAAGTAACTTCAAAACCCTAATTTTCACTTAAACATGTTTATACTTAAATCACTTGTTAACATACTTTTACCTTCATTTTTCCATGATATATATATCCATATGACATAGGAATAAGTGCATAAATTGATAAACTTAAGTAAAAACTCATTTTACATATTTAAAAGTCATTAGTGGTGATTTAGCCGTAAATAACATATAACACATAAAATCATAATAAATAAAAGCATGAAGGAATTAGGAAGACCTTAGGGATGATGTATGAGATGTAAAATGAATGTTAAACCCGTGTTTAGACTTAAATCCAAAGCTTTCAAGCTTATAACCCTAGATTAGGTTTGAAAACCCTAATCTTCCTTTTTCTTCTTAATCCTTGCAAATGGTGATCCAAGGCTTGTAAATGATTTAGTGTGCCATAGGATTGATGTGTAAAGGGTTGTATGGATTGTAGAAAAGTTTTGTATGGATTGCTTATGTATGTGATTTGAGCCGTGGGTTTTGAGAGAATAAGAGAGAAAGAAATGAATTTTTCTTAAGCAAATGGTAAGTGAAAATCTCTTGTGTACACATGTCTATTTATAGGAAGTGAAATGAGATATTATGTGCAAAGTTTGACCAAGAAAATGGAATGGGGGGGTCTCCTTTGCCGTGGGTTTTCAAGGGACACCAAGAGGGAAACAAGGGCCATTAAGGCCTTGGTTCCTTGGTTCCTTATAATGGGAGTCATCCCATGAGAATGAGGAAGGTGTTCCTAGATATTTCTTTTATATACTTTGTATGTTAATTGTGTATTTGTGTAAAAGAAAGTGTAAGTAACTTTGTAATTAAATGTAAAGTATAGTTTTATTTTTTATAAAAGTATACTTGTAATGTCTTTGTTAATTTGTACATATACATTTATATAGGACATGTATATGTATGCTAATATGCATAAAGTTTTACAAACTTCGATCATTTTATATAAACGTAGGCATTTGTTGAAGCGTACGTTAATTTTTAGGGTTTCCGGGAAAACCTAATTGTTATTTATCGCGAAACGTAAACGCTTTCACGTATCCGATAAAATAACTTGTGAAACGTTAATAATTATCCTCATAATAATTACTTAACCCTCGTTTGACGTAAACAATAATTTACTTAATGTTCGTTTACGTTAACTGATCATTTTTAGCTTACGCGATTTAACTTAACGATTTTCATTAAAAACAAATACGTACAATATTACAAGTAGATTAAATGGAAGTATGGTGTTCTTTTGACCACTTGGAAGAGTTTTATGATATTACTTGCATAAATGGCATGAATTTCGGCATACATGAGATATATATGATATATTTGAGTAAATTTTATGTATTGGGTATAAAAGTGGGTATTTGTTGAAGTGTAGAAAAGTTTTAATGGTTCCGGGAGTGCCTAAACGCAATTTATCGCGAAACGTATACACTTTACGTATCCGATAAAAATAAAATGAACAAAGTTAATAATTATCCTCAAAATAATTATATAACCCTTGCTTGATGTAAACATTTAATTGTTCGATGCCCGTTTACATTAAACGCAATTTTTTTAGCTTACGCGATTTAGCTTAACATTTATGATTTAAAGCAAACGCGTACAACACTTAAAAAAATAGATAGTAGATTTATCGACGTCGTCAATGACTTGAAAACATAGGGTGTTATAGTACTTCCCACTCGTTCGAGACTCGTTATACTTCTGATCTAATTTTTCTCACGGTGAGTTCATAGCCTCGCCTTTCTACTTATAAATATTTTCATAAACCCCGCGAGGGAGATACATACTAGTTTTATAATTTGAACACAAGTGATTTTCGGTTGCTGGACCCGATTGTGAAACTAATTGCATAAGTACCTATTTGCAGAAAGGCCACTAATTTATGTATGTTACTTACCTATGATGGCGTGAGCGATAGTATATTAAGTAGATCTATTGGCAGTGACTGTCTTTCTAGGGTGTGAACATCCATGGCGCGATCACCCCTAAAGGACTTTTTGTATTGAGAATTTCCTTAGGTATATTGCAATATTACCTAGTTGTGGGGCATGTGGTTACATATTTATAATATGTTGGTTAACGTTTCAGTGGCATGAGCTTAATGCATTAGTGATTAAAACTTGTTTGATCCACAAGTTTCGATGATTAAAAATCGTGTGTTCACCTTTTATTTTTCATTTAAAACTCTATGGATTCACTCAACGTTTTTCGTTGACTTTTATAGCCTGTTTTATCTAGTATTCTAGGTTGATGGCTTGGAAGTGGCGAATGTAGTTTACGTGAAAGTTTTGATTAAACTTGTTTTGGGTTCCATCATTAAAAACACTTGGTGTTATGAATTTTAAATATTGTTATGGATGTGGTAGGGTGACGATCTGGTGGACAACTTCGACTCTGATCTTTCTTTGAATGGGTCAATGCTATGTTATTAAACGTCTCTTTGAGTCGTTCTTGTTATTCTTATATTGTTGTGCTATGGATCTTTACACCCTAAGCTGTTGGTTCCGCTGCGACTATAAATTTGGAGGTGTAAGAGCTATACGTATTTACTAGAGGATAAATGGGGGTTTCAGTATGAGAGACTGCACAGATTTAGTTGCCAAATACAATTTAAGGCACATAATATAACACAAGTGACAAATAACAAAAGATAAGAGAGAGGTACAAGCCAAATATAAGAAAACTATATTAACCATGTTAATCCGATTATATGTTGGTTTGATTAATTAGTGCAATGGTTGTTTATCTCGAGGCGGCATATCATTCTTAAGACTTAGGCAGTTCTTCTTCCTAAGACCTAGATACGAACAATCTTGTCATGATTAAGCATCCGCATAAAAGCTCCTATAGTTATTATAATCTATCATAGGGAATAAAGCAATGGTTATCTGTTAATACCCTAGCATCGAGACTGTACCCATTATTGCTTGTTGTTATTTTTTATACACCAGTAGTCAAACCACCAAATCAATTACCAATAATTAAGAACATGAACCAATTATCGGGTGACTGCGGTCCTAACTAAGCTCATAATAAAAGGTAAAAGACCAAGGTGTCATTTGTGATCCTATTGGTTCGGGCATATAAAACACAACATGGAGAGCTATCCTGACATCTAGATTACAGGTTAAGTCTCACTAGACCCAGTTGAATGATAGGTCGCATGTACAAGCACATAAAGAAGTATAAGGCGATAAACCATAATAAACAACAACGATTAAACAAGCCAAAAATTAAATCACGCCCAAAATAATAATCTTTATGTATTGGATAATACCCGAGGGTATTAGCCCACAATCATCATAATCATACAAGCGTAATCAAAGATGAAAATCGAATGATTAAGAAGATAGGAATTACATGATGTCTTCTATTGAATTATGGTTGATGCTTGACCTTGGTTGCTCTTCTTGGCTTCTGAAATTTGGACTCTAGTGTTCTATACAAAGATATTGTTATTGCACCAAAAAAACACTTGAACTCGTATTTGAGCCTTGTATTTATAGTGTCTAAAATACATTGGTTACGCCGTATAGAGATAAGTGGATACGGCGTTTTAGCGAGTTAATTTCCTTGGATCACGGATAAGATCAATCAATCAAGATAATTACCTCATCATTTTAAAATACGTATCTTTGATTGATGAATAGCTATGCATATGGAGTATTGGGAAGTAGTGGATACGCCGGATCGGGAATTGATCATTATGCGTTTCTTGTACTAAGCTGGCGCGGATACGTCGTATATTCTTTGCTGGATATGGTGTATAGTAGCAGTTTACAGATTTCTTCGAATGTCTTCGTTTTAGTTCTAGAATTGCGCCTTTTTGCTTTGTCTTTACAAGTTACTCCTAAATTACTGTATTTATCAACTTTAAAGCAATTAAGTACTAAATCATACAATAATTATATAAAAGTGGGCAAAACAGATAGGATAAATGATAGTCAAATATGACATTATCTGATGTTATCAAATATCCCCCCACTTGAATCCTACTTGTCCTCAAGTAGCTTAGGAAATAGTTTCAAGAAAAAATGTATCCCAACCGAGGTTAAGGACTTTTTCGTTAAAGCACTTTTTCTTGTTCAAACCACCTGTACAAAACCAATCTCCTCACGAAATAAGGAAATGAAATCACTCAGATCACTCGACTAATCTAAGGTGTATCATTTTAGTAGTACGCTCATTGCTCAGTCGTGATTAGCTTCGTATCATAGGCATGACAAGGATACACATCACCACCTCTAAAGCTAAGGAGTAACAAGTCAAAAGGTAAATTGGGTATTTATTCAAAGGCTCAGGTTTTAATCATTCTTATAAGGATAAAGAACGATATAGGGAGTAGAGATTCTGACTTTCACTAAAGGTCGTCGTCAAACAAGGCAGCTAAGACATGCATACATAGCCATAACGACGGAATAGACATCCACGTTCGTACACATCCTCTCCTAAGGTTAGTTATCAGGAAAGGGAAGTAAAATTGTTGTTAAATAAAATAAACAAAACAAATAGATTAAAGCCAACAAATAAGGTGCGGTTGCTAGTAACTTTTCCCTGACCGTTTCATGACAAAGACTTAAACATATAGACAAACGCCTCGATCATAGAAAGGATAAAGACAACCTAAGTTGGCGTTCCTATTACTCGGGCACCGCCGATTCCCTTACATCCTAAAATTTACAGACTTTTACAAGATAAGTGGTGATATCAGCAACTTTTTACAATACTTTACATTGTTAATTTTTTCACGTATCAATGAATAATCGATCCTTTCAAATAATTTCATTGGTATAAGCTCTTGAATCGACTATCTTTTTCTTTCATCATTTTTTTTTTGCTAATAATACATCATAAATCTCGGTGTAATTCATCGTCTTCACATTCATCATTTGTTCGGCCAATTTTTTCTTTGAACTCTTCTTCTTTCGGACATAATACATAATTGCGAAAGTAGAAAAACACACGAGCTACAAACTTTCCCAGTGTATTGTGCAATTTTCCTGACCATTACATAGATAGAGAAATTTTACATTGACGCAAGAACTACAAAACTTTACACGAAAGCAACTAGCAACTTTGATTGAAATAGGCTTTAATTTACACGGTGGGCGAAGGTGTAAACAAAACCAATTTTTTTTTTTTTTAAAAATTGGTGTGGAAAAAGAAAGGAAGCTCAGCAGGTTGTTCTAAGGGTATCTTTACTCTAAAAATAAGAGTAAGAAAAAGGGTTACACGGGGGTTAACTAACCAGTGTAGTTAGTTAATTTTACGACATGTAGCGCTTTTTTTGGTTTAATCCTAGGAAATTTACCTGTCAAGGCATGTACTCTATATAAAATCCATAGTTCTTATCTTGAGGTCTTGTGTGATATACTAGGACTAAGTTCCTAAAGTCCTCTACCTCACCGACACACTTATATTTTTGTGAATTTTGTATGCAGTTGGGAAATGGTAAGGCTTAATTCTCTAAATAGGCATTAGGGTATAGTGTGCTAGGTAATGTAACTAGTGATTTTTTACAAAATTATGCTAAATGTTTTTAAAATTTGGTCTTTTTTGGAATTTTAAGCATATAGCATTTTATTTGTGAAAATGTGGACATGTACGTTATAATTTCTCCATCCCCCCAGGTAAATTATACAACGTCCTGTTTGCGTTGAATAGATATAATAAATTAAATAATTAAGGGTAAAGAATTAGGAACGAAGGTAATCTCCCTGATAGTTTGCTTTCCGGATTGGTTTTCATTTTGAGTGTTTGAGCAAAAGTGTGTTGAACAACCGTCTTGAGATTTTAAAAAGCCTCTAACACTGCGAGATTCCAGATTTAAAATACCCCACAACGATGTCGACTTCGTTAGAGGGTCTTGTATTAAGCATAAGAAAAAACATGTACACTCCTTCTCGATGTATTTACAATCGGTTAATATACATGAAACAAAATATAAATACTGCACGGGAGTCAATTACGTCGTATCCATTCCCATGATACGGCCATATTGATACTGCGGAAACAATTAAACTGCCCTCAGAAAATAAAGGATGATAAGTCCAACAGTCAATACGCCGTATCATGGGGTTTGGATACCCGGTATAGACAGTCTGGAAGTCTGACTCGATAACAAAGAGATAAATTTTTTTTTTTTTTTATTTTTTTTTTTTTTTTTTTTAATTTTTTTTTTTTTTTTTTTATTTTTTTTTAATTTTTTGGGTTGTCTCACGGCAAAGCCACTTTTTGTTTACAGAAAGTCTTTAGTTTAGACTTGCCCCGTTTATATCCAAATCCGTATAAAACAATTTTTCGGGTCGAACGGGATGCCAAATGGGCCACATAAATTCTTGATAAAGATTATTAGCACCCTTTGCATGAAATTCCAAGTTATGACATTAGTGCCTAATCCTTTGACAAAAGTTTTATTTTTGAAAAACTTACTAGATGTATCATGACTTGTCTCAAAAAGCTTATTTGTCCATTGAGCATGATTCTTTATTTCACTAGGTAATGTTCGATAGATAATCCACCAAAGAGTGTTTATTAATTCAATTTTATCATTATCATTGTCCTTATCCGATTTTGTATCTTCGGGGAATATTTCGTTAAAAGAAATAGATCATTAAGTATAACGTTTTGTTTCCTCTTTCTCACATTCGGGGCAATGTATGTTTCATCTTTTAAATTAAATTCATCGTATGTGAGGACTTACATGTAGTGTCAGTTAAGAATTCTGATTTAGGACGTTAGGAGCATCAGTGTAAACATGAATGAAAATTCTTTCTTAAAAATTTAAAGAAGTCTAAATCAATCAAATACTGACCATAAGGCTCGGGTGACGAAAACAAAGGCATTATTGTCTTTTATCATTATCATTTTCATATCCGTTTTTTAATCATCGAGGAAACTATTAATGTGTTTAAACACATCTTCACCATCATTCCCGTGAAAAGTGTTGTCACGAATTTTCAACAAGAATGTTCCTTAGATCTCAATGAAGTTCTTCTCGATCATTTTCACATTGTTATTATTTGAGATGAAGCTTTTACTGGTAGCAGAAATGTATTCCTTCGTGATCGGTCCTGCCATTGTGATCTTCTTTTAACCCGAGAACAAGAATAAAATGATCAGTAGGATGTGCCCTCAAAGGAGAGAACACATAGAGACAAACAGAAAACCGATTACGAAAAACTGGCACTGTATCAGATAACAAATACGTCGTATTCTATCGATCAGTAATACGCCATATGAGTCTGTTGAATAGCAGTACACCGTATTGAGTTCACTGAATACGCCATATGTTTGGAAGAACAAATACGTCGTTTAGACAGTAAAAACAACACGTTGTCCTGAGCAGAAGGTTAGATACGCCGTATCCAACCAGTGGATCTGCCGTATCAGATGATCAGTCAGAACAGAATAGTATATAAAACACAATTAAGTGCAATAAATTAAAGCACACAATTAAACTAAACAATTAGCAGTTAGAAATCAGAATTAATAATTTTACACTAAACAAGTTAAAGGTTAGAAATACTAAAAAGAATAAAGATCAAACTAATCACTCCCCGAAAACGGCGCCAAAAACCTTGATGTGTCGTTGTATATGTGTTATTTATGATTATCAGGTTTTACATTTATATTTAGCTGACTAACCTAAAGACAACACTTTAACGGGCAGAGTACCCGGTCAAGATGTAGCTTCGCGGTAAGTAGGGTGTCGAACACTAAGAGTGAGAGTTAACCTAATATTCTATTAGTATTTTATTCTATCTAGATTAGTCTAATTACTGGTTAAACCTACGCTATACATATTTACTAGAGGTAAAAGGGGGATTTTTAGCCTGAGAGACTGGCACAGGTTTATGGTGACAAATATTAATTCTAAGCACAATACACACTAAAGCAAATAAACACAAGACAAAAGAGCGGAACGAGCCAAATAATAGAAAACTGTATTAACCATGTTAAATCTGATTAAATGCTGGTTTGATTAATTAGTGCAATGGCTGCTTATCTCGAGGCGGCATATCATTCTTAAGACTTAGGACGGGTTAATTCTTCCTATAGACATAGACACGATAATTATGTCACCGAATAACGTATCCGCATGTAAGCATCTTATAGTTTAATTATAATCTACACATAGGAGAATGATAGCAGTGGTGTTCCTGTTATTAAACCTAGCCCATCGGGACTTACCCACTTATTGCTTGATGTTGTTTTTCTACACCCGGTAGTCTACACTAAAAATCATTACCAATTAATAAAAGAACAATTCTGGTCGAACTAATTATTGGGTCACTTGACGGTCAACTAAGCTCTAAACAAGAGTAATTATAAGGTGTCTTTATGTTCCTATTGTTGGCATATATAAAAACATGGAGAGCCATCCCGGCATCTAGGTTACTGGTTAGGTCTCCCTAGACCCAGTTGAATGATAGGTCGCATGTACAAGCACATAAACAAGTATAAGGCGATAAACATAACTAACAAACACGATAAATTATGGCTCAAAGCCGGATTAAAACAAACCAAACATTATAATCTTCATTAACATGGCTAATACCCAAGGGTATTAGCCCATAATCATTGTCATTATTACAAACATGATCAAATAATTAAAAATTGAATGATTAAGAAAGTAAGAATTACACGATGTCTTCTATGGAATTAGGAGTAGTGCTCGACCTTGGCTGCTCTTCTTGGCTTGAGAAATTCGACTTTAGTTGTATACTATACAGAGAATGTGATATTGCACACTAAAACTCGTTTTTGAGTCTTGTATTTATAGTGTCTGAAATACGCCTGGATACGCCGTATGGGGATAAGTGGATACGGCGTATATGGGTTAATTTCCTTGGAGTCCGCGATAAGATCAAATCAATTAAGATAATTACCATCAATCATATTAAATGCGTATCTTTGATTGATGAACAGCTATGCATACGACGTATTGGTTGTAGTGGATACGCGAGATTGGGAATTGATCATTACGCGTTTCTTGTGCTGAGCTGGCGCTGATACGCCGTATCTTCATTGCTGGATACGACGTATAGGTGCAGAAAATAGTATTCTTCAAATGTCTTCGTTTAACCTTTAGAATTGGGCCTTTTTGCTTCTTCTTCACAAGTGACTCTTAATTATGCCAATTATAAACTTAAGTAATTAAGTACCAATTTCTTGCAATAGTATATACACTTGACCTTGATGTTGCAAATAGGGAAAGAACGCGCCTGTGTTTATTTCAATTTTCCCTTCGCGATCAAGCTAGCAATTAGCTTGAACGTCTTCCAGGATGATCCATCTCCACATGGGAGGATCTTACTACTCGTTTCCTTACTCAATTCTTTCCACCGGGAAGGACTACAAAACTCCGTAACGACATCCTGATGTTCCAACAACCTCAAGGAGAGTCTCTTTCTGAAGCATGGACTCGTTTTAAGGACTTACTCCAAAAAGTCCCTCATCTTGGCATCGACCTTTGGCTTAAAGTCCAAATCTTTTATGACCATGTCAATCCCGCCACAAGGCGAACCATTGACCAATCGGCCGGTGGTAAGCTTCGTGACAGGAACGCCGAAGAATCCTAGGCATTATTAGAGGATCTCACCCTCTATGACAACGAAAGTTGGAACGACCCAAGGGATTTCACTAAGCCGGTCAAGGCAATCTCTCTGCCTCAAGAGATCCTGAGTACATCCGACTGTCGTCTCATCGAGCTTGAAAATCAAGTCCAACGCTTGATGGAAGCTCATCTTTCTCCTAAGCAGCCTATTCAAGTGAACAAAATCACTTCTTCATGTGAGATATGCAGTGGTCCCCACGACACTCAGTACTGCATGGAAAATCTCGAGCAAGCTTTTGTTGATTATGCATCCTCGTGTACCGACGAAGCGGGAGGTAAGCAGTTCGCTATGAACCAAGGACCAAGAAGCTTTAACAAAGCCACCAATGCTTGGAAGGGGAAGCCAAACTTTAACTGGGCACACGCCTAAGGTACTAATTGATTTTAACTCTCATCAAGAGAAAAGACTATCCAGCCTGAGAACTCAACTTGGACAACAACAAGACGACATGATTAGTAAAATTAATATTTTGTAGAAGGCCGTTTCTGAAAAGCTTGATGACACGCCCACTCGTAACACTGCAGGAAACCCCATGGATCAAATGAATTTCGCATCCACCAACTACCTTACAAAAGAAGAACTTCGAGGCAAGGGGATCAAAAGCCCATCAAAGTTACTCTCCCTGAAATATATGTCTCTCAATCATCCTTGGCAGAACAAAATAGAAACCCCTCATCCCCAAAATGTGTTCATTTCGTCAATCATTATTCTAAACAAGGAAGATGAAGCTAAGGAAAGTGCGAAGTCCAGTGCAACCGAGTACAAATCATTTATCCTATGTTATTAACCCATTTTGTATAGTTATTGCAAAGAATTTTGACTTAATCATTTATATTTAAGAATTGTAGTAAGTATAGAGTAATTGGTGAAAGTTGCAAAAGGCGCGCTTCTGGAGCTTAAATGAAGATATTTTGAAGAATTACTATTCTGAAGACCAATACGCCCGTATCCATCAAGGAAGATACGGCGTATCCATGCCTGCACTCATCAAAGACCACTCAGGAATAAAGATCAATATGCCGTATCCAGAGGACTCAATACGCCATATTCAAAATATGGAATCAATATAATAGTTCGAAATATATCAGCGTGTCCCACTCCAATAAATCCCCAATACGCCCTATCCATCTCTTGGATACGCCGTATCCAACCGACTTCCAGACCCTATAAATACAAAACTTAAAAATGAGTTTTAAGTGTGCTAAATCATATTCTCGATACCTAAACCACAAAAGTTGATTTTCAGAGGAGAAAAAGAGCAGAAGAGGTCGAGCAACGTATTCAATTCCATAGGAGACAACGTGTAATTCCATATACTTTAGTAATCGTTCAGTTTTTGGTATCATTCGTTAACTCGGTTAGTTTATCTTGGCTAAATAACACTCTTGTAATTATTATAACGTTTGAAGCTAATACCTCGGGTGCCATATTAGGAAGATCTAAATGTTTGAGTATTTGTTTATCTTGATTTCTTGATTTATCGTTAAGTGCTTGTTTATGTTTACCAATTTATACTTGTTTACGCGCTTTTGTATGCGACCTATCATTCAACTGGATCTAGTGAAGCGGACCAAGTAGATCTAGAGTCCAGGATAGCTCTCCATATAGTGATTTATACATCTAGAATCATAGTTACACAAATATTGTCCTTCTAAGTCTGTGTCTAGGATACGCTTTGATCTTAACTAGTTAATTGGAAATTACCAATGGTTTATTGATCGTAGTTTGACTAGCAGGTGACCTAGATAATTCAACAAGTAACGTTCCTGATTCCATTGGATAGTTGGACAAGTGGACTACTAGTGTATAAATTACCATTAAGCGGTAAGTGGGTAAAGTCTCTATGAGCTAGGGTTTAACAAGATCACCATTGCTTTAATCCCTAAGATAGATTATAATTAGCAAATAAGGATGCTTTATATGGATGCTTTAATTGTGACAGAATTAATGTGTCTAGGTCTTCAGATGATGTAACGCCTAAGTCTTAAGAATGATATGCCACCTCGAGAGAAGAAATCATTGTAAAAAAAATAATACACTAAATAAACAAACCAACGTTCTAATCGGATTAATAATGGTTAATACAGTTTTCTTATATAAGGTTCGACCGCTCTTTTATCTTTTGTTAATTAGCTTGCGTGGGTAAAAGTGCCTTGAATTGATTATAGACACCAACCAAACCGTGCCAGTCTCTCAGGCTGAAACCTCCTTTTCCCGTTAGAATTAGGATTTAGACTGACATAGGTTTAACATAGGTTTAGAATAGAATAGAATTAACATAGATTAGATAACCAAGATATTAATTAAATTGATAGATTTAACCTCGCTTCAAGTGTTCGACACCCTACTTACCACGAAACTACTACCGATCGGGTACACTGCCCGTTAAAGTGTTGTTTTTGGTTTAGTCAGCAAAATATAAATTTAAAACTTGAATCATCTTAAATATACCATACAACGACATCACATCAAGTTTTTGGCGCCGTTGCCGGGGAGTGAAAATTAATCTTGATTTTTATTTTGATATTTTGGTTTTTAACATTAGATTTATCTAACCCGTATGATTAGTGTAATTTAGATTAGTGCATATTCTTGTATATTATGTAATATTTGTATATTTGTATTTAATTGTTTGCGCATTTATATTGTTTATCTTAAATACACTGTTCTGGTCGACAATTGAATATGGCGTATTCATTTCCATCGGATACGGTGTATCCAGTTTTCTGTCCAATACAGCGTATACATTCCAACTGATTAATACGGCGTATCCACGATAATTGGATACAGCGTATCGGTCATCTGATAAAGTTCTTTTCCATACTCGAACGTAAGGCCCAAATTTTTTATATACCTTTCTCCGCTGGTTCTACTGATAATCTTCTGGATATTTTTCAGTAAGAATGATAGAGGTTATCAAAAGAGAGTTCGAGAAAATTAAGGACGTTAAGGTCGAAGATGTTCCGCTCATTTGCGATGCATCACTTGAAGTTTTCAACGATGAAGTCAGTCGATTAAGCAAAATGGACGATGATTTATTCACATATGAAGTTAAAATTGATAACATCCCATGTGACTCAAAAATAGATAATGACTCGAACAAGAAGCTGATGATGATATAGGATATGATCCGTCTGATGTTGCATTTATTGAATGGTTGAGATCAAAATTCTTCAACTATAAGACAATGGATCATTATACTATGAAAGCATTATGGATTTACTGGATCAGAGGAGATGATGAAGTAGAGCTCACTGATGAGGAATCTTCTGATAATGATGATGAAATTGCTGAAGTCTTTAGGATCGACACTAATATATTTGACTATGAGACACCTATATGTTCAGCATTTAATGAATTTAACTACCTTCTCAAGGTAGATCCGGACTTACTTACAAAGGATATTATAGGGTTTAAGACCTATGAAGATTACAAAGACGACTAGATCTACGAATGGAATAAGGATGTACCAATGGGTAATTGAGAAACATGGACTGACGCTGAATTTTGGACGGCATACCCACACCATGTAAACATACTTTCAAGTCTTCAATTAAAAGACTGTGATGTTTCAGAATGGCCAACATGGTTAGAAGGGGGGATGGATACTAAATGGAGGAATTTTTTACCCAGAGCTTACAAATTGTGGGAAACCAACTCCCTTATTAGGAGTACGATGGTACGAAGCTTTGAGGGATTTAAATAAAAGTATTGAGGCTTTAAGAAACAAAGCTATCATGGAAGGATCTATTAAAGAAGATGATGAGTCACGTTACGAACAAAAGAGACAATGGAATACTTATACAAACTACGATGATGCTTATGAGATAAATCATGAACATAATAAGAGTGAAGAATTATGTGAAATTCAAGAGCAACCGGTATGCAATATAAAGAGATATATGATGATCAAATATTCATTTAATGATGATGAAGAGTATGTTGCTGTAAAAGAAGACGAATACGACGATCTTACTGTTACAAGAAAAGAGGCATGCCGAGCTTACCAAGAAATCTTTCAGATTATGGACGAAGGATGGATGGTGACTAGAGCTGGAAAAAAAGTGGAAGCTGAAAAAAAGTCTAACTTAAAGACTTCGCTATAAACAAAAGTGCTTCCCGGGAGACAACCCAGATTGTTATTTAATTTTGTTATCGAATACGGTGTATCCGCTCCATACCATACATCGTATTGATTGTCTAGACGTTATCAGTCTTTATTTTATTGCACTTTAAAAATATTATTGTCAGATTTTGAATACGGCGTATTCACTAACCTGATACGCCGTATCCAACAGTCTGACTCGTAATTAGTTCGTTTAGTTTAGTTTAAATTAACCGTAGGTACCAAGATAGGAATGCACTTGTTATTCCTATATTTTATACAGGACCTCGAGAAAGAAATATCGACGAAGTTGGTGGAATGCATATTTTCTGGAATTCTATGTGTGTGCTGTTCATGCTAGGATTCAGAACGCTTTTTTTAGCAACAAATTCTTCTCATAAACGGCCAACTTGGAGAATCTACCGAGCAAATATCAGGGGAGTTTCTCATTCTAATTCTTTTAATTCTCGTATTTAATGTTTTATATATACAACGAGGACGTTGTATGATAAGAACCCAAAACTGAATGTTAACTCTGCCTCTCTAGTTTTGTCTGCTCGTTCTTACCCAACTGAAGACCCTCAATGCTCAACTCACATCCACGGGTCGATCAACACCGTCACAATCCATCAAAGTAACCCTCATGATGACATGCCAGAAGAGGATGAGCGAAAAGGAGAAGGCAACCCCAAAGACACCAACACCGTTGAACGTAACACCACAACTGAAGCTAAAAGACCAAACTGCTATTAGTAAAACAGGACCTAGTATGGATGACGAGAAAAGGGAAATTGAATGGGTAGATGTCGAAGAGCCTTTAGATTTAGTTGATACATGTGAGGAATCGATTTACGAATCATTGATTAGGGAGATGCCCAAATGCTTACTGAATTATGATTGTAGGATCAAAAAGGGTGACCCAAGAAACCTTAAAATCCCCTGCATGATAGGACATAAATTCACGGCCAACGCATACATTAATGGTGACCTACCCATGAACGTCATGTCCTTGGCATATTATAACTCTATTAGAAAGAGTGGATACGAGTATTGGGGAAGAAATTTCGTTAGATTAGGAAGGGATATGCATGTGTTTGTAGGGAATATGAGTTACGTTATGGATTTCACCATTCTGGAAAGTATTGGGACTAATATTGACCCTAGTCTGTCCCATGTTGTATTTGGGCGGCCCTTCGTTAAAATTAACGGCCTAGCTATAAATAGGAAACACGGGTTAATGACTTTCACGGATGAAATTAAAGAGATTACCTTTAAAACACCATATAAGGACCCGGAGAGGAGCAAATTGTCCAGCGAAGGTCATGAATTATTGTCATCTAGGATAATACTTAGTGAAGATGACTGATAAATGCTTAATTATATATATAAATTACCCGGGATTTTGCCAAATAAAAGCCAAGAAAATGCAAAAATAATAGAAAAATGTGTGCTTTTATGTCTATTGTGCAAGAAAGGTTAAAAAAGACAAAAAGAAGCAAAAACAGTCAAAAACCGACAAGGAACGACAGAGACAAGAAAAAGAGTAAAGAATGAAGCCAAAAATCAGAGCCGAATCAACCTGATACAAGGAATGAAGACCCAAAATAAAAGTCAAAGGCCAAAAAGAAAGTCAAAGAATCTATGTTGACAAGTTTGTAAAGCTCAAGGGTTTATTTGATGAAATGAAGTTAAAGGACCAAAATTGTAAAAAGAGGAAAGTTGCTTTTTAAAGGGAAAAAGGAAATAACAAACACAAGGACTAGAGCTGTCGATTTTAAAATTTGTTTTGCACTACAAGTGGGAGATAAGAAGACAAGGACCACTTTTGTCATTTCTTCAAACTTTCAAACATAACACACGCGGTTTAAAGCCCCAACCACCTCTCCAATGACTTTTCCCGCCAAAATCCCCACAAACCCAATCTTGCTTAAAACCCTTCCCCACTCCTTTTCATTCAATATAACCTCGTATTAATCATCCTTCCACCTCACTAATCATACGTGGCATCACTGGATTGGTTTATTTCTTGCTAAAATACACGTGGCAGCTTGCAATTGGGTCGAACATGTCATCAGCTCATCAATAGCTTGAAGTCTTCATTCTCCTCTTCCATCATCTATAAATAAGAAGCTTAGGGTTAAATTTTAGGAGTTAGTTAGTAGATTTATTGTCAGTTTGTAATTTCTCCTTATTTTTCAAGCATTTTCTTTTTAAGTTTTTTAAAATCCAAGCATTAAAATACTTGTACCTTTTATACCTTAGTTTGTACCTTACTATTTTGCTTAATAAAAGTCAGTTTTAAAGTTTCTTTGCTTTTGATTTCAATTTTAAGCTGTTTTTACTTCATAAGCTCTCAATAAGCTCATTTGAGCTTATACTTGTTCATAAGCTCAAATTCAGTCAAAATTTCGTTTTAAGCAATTCATTTACTCATTTAGCTCAATTCATATCAAAGCATGATCACTTGAGGTATTTGGATTCATTTTGGAAGCAACAAGGAGGAATAAGCTACATATAGCTTATTGAGCTTTTAAGCTCAGGTTTAGAGGCAAGGTGCCATTAGGCTTTGATTTTTAAGCCACTCACTCAGATAGAGTGGCTAAGTGCTGAGACAACAAAAACAAGGTTTAAATTCTCATTTTCAATTTAGTGTAAATTTAGCTTAATTAGATTTGCTTAATGTTTTTCATGAGTTTTCATTTGTGCTTAATCATGATTGATTAGTTGCCTTATTCTTGTTGAGAGTTTTTCATAGTTTAGTATTTGTTGAATTTTCATTTCCTAAAACTGTCAATTAGTATTAATAAGCTAGAAGACAAAGTAGCTTATATCTACTAATAAGCTGTAGGTTTAAGAGCTTAAATAGCTTAAATAGGTTGGTTAAAGTAGAAGTAGATAAAAGGTTTTAGGAGTTTAAGCTTGAAAATAGATTTTAAGTGCAAGTTAGTTTTGACAGTTAGATTAAGGGAGTGTTTGGATTTAGGTTTATTTGACTCTTAAAGTCAACTTCATTCTGTCAAATTCCTTCATTTAGCTGAGTTTAGTTATTTTAACAAGTTTAAAATAGGTTTTACAAGTTAGTTAGTAGAAATTCCTAGTTTAGAGCTCAAAAATTTGAATTTAGCACCAGGGCAGTTTTTTGGAGTTAAGTAGTTATAGATTTAAGGTACTCACTCCATTTCATTGTTCAACATTTGGTTGTTGCAGGTTTAGGAACATATAACTAGTAAGTTTAAGAGTTTTAAAGTAGTAAACTTGTCCTGCATGTGCACATTTGCTAAATGCATCAGCAACAACAGTCAAAACTGTTGTTGCTATTCATATTTTTAGCTGTTCTTTAGTCTAGGTGATTAGATTATAGAACTTAGTTTTAAGTATTCAATTAGTACTCCATTAGCTCTTAGTAAAACATCACTTTAATTTCATTTTCAAACTCTTATACTAGCTTGAATGTTCCTTCAAAAGTAGCTTTAGCAGCAGTTAGGAAACTAGCTTATTACTTTTAGACTCTTTAAGTTCTAGTTGCTTTTATCAAATTTCTTTTATTCAGGTTTGTTCAACAAACATAAGAAAGTTTATTTCCAAAATCTCAGTTCCTAGGAATTAGAAATAAGCTGTTTAGCTTATTATAAAAAGCTCAAAAAACAGTCATAAGCTGAACTTGCATTTTTTAAGTTCAAATTTCTTGTTAATCTTTTAAACCTTTAGCTTATTTCTTCCTAGATACCTTTAGTACATATCCTAATCTTCATTTAGCTTCTTTTAGTTTAAAATTTCATGTAGAATTAAGCTAGAAATAAGCCAAAAATTAGAATCTATAGTTTAAGCTTAGTTTCTGTAGCAGAATCCAAAAGCTTATTTTCTAGCTTATCTAGTTGTTAAAATTAGCAAGTGCCTTTATTAATGTTGTAGAGAATAAGCTCATTAGTAACTTTGTAGTTTTAAGTTTTAGCTGATTCTCAATTTTTATTAAGCCAAAATTAAGCCATAGCGTAGGGTCTGTTTTGTACTCTTTCCATAGTTGAAGGTTACCCGTTTAGTCTATAGTGTAAATTTTCTAAAGTTAGCCCGCCTACCCTTTACTTTCCTTATTAACAGTTTCTACCCTGTCTTTTTAGTATAAATAAAATAGTTTTAAATTTTAGTTATTAGTTTTAAGAAATTAGGGTTTAAAGTTTTAATCAATCAAATTAGCTTTCAATTAGAGTATAAAATTTGGGGCTTTTTGTGCCAATAGATTTCTGCACCATTTTAGCATTTTAAAATCATTTTTCTTTATTTTTCTCATTTGATTTGTATTTTTTAGGAATTAAAGTAGATTTTAGTGAATTACTTTTTCTTAGAAAAATCATAAAAAATAGAAAAACAGTTGAAAAATTAAAATTCTTTTTGAAATAATTTTCTTTTTAAATCTAGAATTTTTGAAAAATAAAAACAAAATTTTAGTGATAATTTTTAGAAAAAGTTTATTTTTGGTTTAATTTCACAATTGATTAATTATTTCATGCAAGTTAATTGAATTTTAGTTTCTTATAATCGTATTCTATAGTATAAATTGTTCGATGATAGATTGTAATATAATCAAAAGTTCAAAAATCCTTTATCATCTTAGACTCGAATCCGAATTATTCCCAAATCTCAATTCACGACTTCTTCGAGGAATTTACGACCCATGTATTAATTACTTTCCTAAGTGATTAATTACTTACGGTATCTTGGTTAGTGAAAGTTTGCACTATAGAGATATATACTATACTCACACACGAAACCAATGACTATGACAGAGGGTGTAGAAAACCATCCGACTTAGAAGATGGATTGTATAGAGACACCATTAAGCTTGGACCCAAATATGTAACTGGAATTGCTGACAAAGGAAAAGTCACGTAAGAACGTGTGACTTCGAGTCTAGCTACAAGACTTATAAATAAAGAAAAGCTCTTCTTGGGAGGAAAACCAATGTTTATTTTTATCTCATATTAGGAGTGTCTTATGTTTTAATTCTTCTCGTTTATTCTATTATGTTTGAATTTATCATTTTTGTAATCATGCTTTGCTTTGTCATTAACCTCGTCTTAATTTCAACTAAAAGTATTTTACAACAAAATAAGAGTAGGGGAAATATCCGGTTTTTAAGAACCAATTCAAACATATTAAATAAATTGTTTAGATTAATTCGCGTCAGTTTCGAGTCATATGATTGTATTGACTAATCGCGTGCAGGAAGTTTTTCAAAGAAAACAAAAAATAAATTTTCTCAGAGGCTGGAGACGGCGTCAGGATTTATCCTGACGGCATCGTAAGCCCAACTACATGAAAATTCTAAAATTTTCAAGTATTTTTAAAAAATAGTTTGCACAACATTAAAATTTGTAATTCTTTTATAAACCTACATAAACCTATGATTACATCATTACTCTCATCCTATCTTTACTGTCTTTGATTACAGGTTATATTTGATAAGAAAAAGCTTGAAAGTTCTTAGGAAGTTTCGTTGGATGATTCTTGGAGGACGATTTAACCATTTATCAAATGTTTCTTCTCTATTATTGAGCAAACCAGGGGAGTACTAGTTTATTTTACTTGTTTTCTTTTCCTTTTATTCGTTTTTATGGGTACTTCTATAGAACATTGGGGACAATGTTAAACTTAAGTGTAGGGGGGAAATAAGCCTTAGAAACCATTCCTTCAATTGCCATTTGCTTTGTCCATAAAATGATGGTTAATATATCGAAACATAGCATAGACGGTAATTTTAACCCAAATTTAATTTTTTATGACATATACCGACGAAAACCGAGTATTAATTGCGTCTCATGGATAAGAATTTATATGACTAGCACAAAAAAAACCCTCAAAATTCCACCCTAAAAATGTGAGGTTCGCGTTTAGATATATACGAATTAGGGTATCCATTTTTGATACCCAAGATAGTTTATACCTTTAACTTGTTCGAGTTAAGGTTCGAATGCAGTCATATGTGTCTATTCCGTCGTTACGGATGTCTACGTATGGTCTTTGTCGCCTTTTCTGGAACATTGGTATTGGTATTAAATTATATGAGTGTACTGGTAGTGTATTAAATTCTAGAACTTG
>BQNB010069192.1:0-33581 GCA_026074375.1 Tanacetum coccineum | reverse complement strand
AAAAGATCCTTATGACTATAAGCCCTACACTACTTTAAACCTTATCCTAAAAGCTATTTAAAAAAAAAAACAAAAAACATATTGAAATTTAATTAAGCAGAGAAAAAGCTCATTGAAAAAGTTACTTAGGCTATATTTGATATTTTTGATTTTTTTTATGAAAAGCTAAAATAAGCTGAATCCTGGACCTAAAAAGCTACAAACAACTTAATATCAACCTAATAAGCTAGTTGACTCGCGTGATCTTATCCCTTATTATATACCAATAAATATAAATATATAACAAGGATCAAAATCTCGCGAGATCAATGAATCCGGAAGTAGTATAGAGTATTCCCGGGTCGTTATGTCCCAACGAGGCTTGAATGGAGAATCGAATGACGAATTGATAATCGATGTTTGAATATGACAAGGATATGATTGGGAACTAAACTTAATAAGCAAATGCACAAAAAGATAAGAAAGGAAAATAAGCTAGAGTAGGTATAAAGGCTAGGAATGGTAAAAACACTAAAAACTTTTATAGTAAGACACAAATAAGCTCAAATAAGCTTAAGACAAACAAAATAAGCTAAACTAACTCTAAATAAGCAAATTAAGCAATGGCATTAAAATCTAAGATAAGCAGAATGAACACTCAGCAGTACTAACAACAGTTCTAAACAGTATTAACTATCAGTACTAACTTGAGTTAGTACTGTAGCGGTTTAAGTTTAGTAATGCTAGCTTTATGTTAGTATGTCTAGCTTTAACAAAACACAATGATGAAACAATAAATAAGCAAATAAGCTAAAATCAAATATTTATCTAACCCTAACATGTACTCAGGCGATAAGAGTAAGCAACTAGAAGATACAAATGGGCATATAAGCTCAAAAGCTCAAAACTAAAACTGATAAACTATTGAAATAACTTTGAAAGGGCGAATAAGCTTAAATAAGCTTACTCCTAAAGACAGTAAACAAAAATGGCTTAATCTACTCTAAAAAGCTAAACAACTCTTAAATAAGCAGAAATAATAAGCTGATAAGCTAAAATGAACTAATAGTACTAACAATTTTAACTAACAGTACTAACTTAGAGTTAGTACTGCTAGCTTTAAGTTAGTACTGCTAGCTTTAAAATTTCCAAGAGTGAACTAGCAGTACTAACTCTAAGTTAGTACTGTTAGTTAAAAACACCCCTTAAAGTTTTCAAAAATCATTTTTTTTTTAAATTCAAGCTGATGTGATCCAAATTTGTTAAAAACAGATTATCAAATTATAAAATAAGGCACTTATGAACAGGTTTTAGTCAATAATAAGCACTTAAATAAGCTTAATCAATCTAACAATATTAACTAAACTAACAGTACTAACTAAGAAATTTGCACAAGTCACTTTTAAACTAACAACTAAGCAAGATAAGCACTAAACATCAAAATAAAACAAATATAAGTAACAAATAAGCACTGATAGGCAGTTCTACAGTAAATAAGCAAAATAAGAAAAATAAAAACTTACAACTCCCTTGCTCAAAACAGGGTTAAACAAAGAGTCTACAAGCTCTAGCTTGTATAAAACAAGCTAGTGAGAGTCCATAAGCCCAGAACTGCTTATCATCCATAAATAAGATTTGGTGTATTTAGAGTGATTTTTGTGATTTTTCTCTTACTGCTTACATTTTCTTCTCTTTTAAAAAACAACAACTTATAGAAACAAGCCACTTTTGAAAGCTTCAGTGATCAAACACCATAAGCACTAGTTAGCAATTTAGAACTTCGAATTTGAATATGGGAATTTAACTTAAAACCTCAACACTTCATTAAACTTGGAAATTAGTACAAAGTTAAAAGAAAAGTATAATAAGCTGTAAATGACTTAATTAAAATGACAATTAAACTAAAAATAATCTAAGTTCTATTTCTACATGCATCAAGGCTGTACAAAATGGCGATTATTTATAGCCAAGTCTTTTCTTGTTCTGGACTTGCAAGCTTGTGCTTCTTTTGTTAGAGCTACACTAGGTGTTTTTGTGTGTGAAGGACTTGATAAAAGTAATTCACCATGTAAACTTCTTGTGCTACTTTTTGAGTCAATCTACCACGAATTTACTTGAAAATGGTGAGGGATTGCCAACATGGCAATTATAAAGCTGGGGGAGATAGTGGAGGAGGGGGAAGTGTTTTATCCAGGGTGTTGAAGAGGTTGCAGGGTAAAAGGGTGGGAAGACACCCGTGAGTTGTATTTGGGGTTTTGTTAGGCGGAAAAAATTTTTGGGCAAGTTGGCACTTTGGCCCCTCATCTCTTATAACTTCAATTGCACACTTCGCCCTTTTATGATACAACTTTTAGGGTTTGGCAGAACTGGCCCCTAAAGTTATACTTCAGCTAGGTATGCAATTCAGCCCTTCCTTTTTTATCTCGTATTACAACTTGAGGTTTGGCAATTTTAGTCCCTCAAGTTGTATTTTCTTCATTTGGTCGACTTTTGACTTTGACGAGGTTGACTTTCCTGTTGATTTTTTTTGACTTTGACTGACTTTGGCTTTGATTTGGACTTTGTATTTTTCCATTCGTGCTTGGTCTTTGTTTGTTTTTTGGCTTTCTTTTGGGGGGTGGGGGGGGGGGGGGGGGGGGGGGGGGGTGTCCTTTGTGTGATATCCGTTCCCTGCACAACACAAATGCAAAACATATAAATACAATGTATTTTTGGTACGTTTTTTAGTCATTTAAGTCCGTTTTTAATGGAAAATGGTATGTGTAATTAAGCACATACCAACTCCCCCATTTGCTAGTCCAGAGCAAAACGGCTTCTTGGTAAAGACTTCTAAAATCCGTTAATGACTGACAATTTTGCCAAAAAATGTATGGTTTATCACTCACCATATCTGGTTTAGTAAAGATTTTGTCTAGCCCATAAGTTTAGGTTTAGTGGTAAAGTGTGTAAAAACCATAACTATGCCATGAGATTATGGCTTATAGTAAAGACAAATTGCAAATCCATATTAGATGGTTGACCACTTTAACCAAAAAGTGATGTACATCAACTCACCAAGTTTCATGTACAAAGAGTTGATATGGTAATCAATCCACCATGGAATTTACCTTTTCTAGGTGCCACAGGATTGACTAGCCCTGAGAAAACGCTACAGGCGACTAAAGGCATCATCAAATCCGTTTATGGCTTAATGGTTTGCCAAACAACCATTGGGTATTTCAACTCACCAATGTTTCATGTACTGAGAGTTGAAATGGTTTTCAGTCACATGGACATGCACCTTTCTGGTGGCCAAAGGACTGACTACTTCAGAGTAAATGGCTAACTGGTAAAGAGACATTAAATCCATTTAAAGTTTTAATGATTCACCTCTCATAGGAGTTAACACACCTGGAAGTGATGAGAATAGTCTGAAACTATATGATTTGATTGCTGATATAAAGGGTTGCTGAAAAGGTTTGAAGAATGATGGATGCAAAGATCAAAAAGAGATGATTTGAAGAAGTGCAGCTCAAGAATAATTTGAAGAGTTTTATTTTCAACATCCTCAGGAAGCTCAAATGGAAGACACTTGAAGAAACTTGAAGATTCATAAGTAGTCAATTAAGGGGAGGATTAATAGGAAAAATATTGTAAAAGATCTTAATACTGGAAGTACAAACCACCCCGTTAAGTCTGGTAGTATAAAGTTATTCTAGCAGTACTAAGTTAAGTCTGGCAGTACTAAGTTAAGTCTGGCAGTACTATAGTTAGTACTGGTAGAGTGGCAGTACTATAGTTAGTACTGGTCGTATTTAGTTAAGTCTTTAAGTACCAAAAAGAAGTAATAGTATCTCAGAGATATTTTAAGTCAGATATCCTAGGAAATATATGTATTATCCTTTCACAAGTTATTTTGTAAAGCCTGTCTAGGGTTTTCCTTGGTGTATAAAAGGAACCCTACGGCATAGAGTTAGATATAAAAAAATAGAAGCATTAAAGCTTAATAGAAATCAATAGCAGAAAGTGAAAAGTTTTTTTTATAACTTGAATCTGAAAATCCAAATCTCAATTGTTTAAGTGGACTAAGTCATGTCCGGTTTCGGCCGTTTTCTGCAATGAACAGAATGAGGAGTGAGTGACTTAGTGTCCATTCAATTGTGGGTTTGTGATTATATGATTCTATGTTATCATTATAAAGAAAGTTTTTGTCAAAAGATTTCTGGAAAAAGTTCTCAAAATCTGTTATTGTGTCAAAATGATACTCTTTCACAAAACAATTTTAAGAAGTTGAATGATTTCTCTTTAATTTTTAGTAAAAGAGTCTTGATTAAAATCAAAAGAGAAATCTTCATCATTCTTGAAAGAGTATCATGTCACAAAGAATTTCTGGTGAGGATATTCTAAAAACAGAAAGAGAGAGCTAAATCCATACGCGAAAAAGCAAATCAAAAGTGTGTTCGAAAAAGAATTGCCAGAACACACAAAAATGATAAATCAAAAGAATAATTCGAATAAAGCGTATGGCATGTGCTAGAAAAAGCAAGAACGAGCACATGAGAAAGAAACTGATCAAAAATATGTTCAAAAAGAATTGCCAGAACATATAAAACAGACAGAGTGGAAAAAGATAAAAATGTCAAAAGAATTGTTTGTTATCTAACATCTTAATTTTATTCATTCAGTAATCATCATGGCACAACAACAACATGCAGCTGAGGTTCATCCAGATGAATTGTGTCCTCCAAACAAAAGATATGATCTTATGGATGCTAACAAGAAAGTTGATCTTGAACATGTGCAATGCCCATCGAAAAGCAAAATTCTGACGAACATCATCAAGAATCATCCATTACGATTCAGCATTGCAGCTTCTTCCTCCGTACCATGGATTTATATGGCACAGTTCTGGCATACTTTAAAGGAAGACGGGTCAAAGTATAGGCTCAAGTTTATGTTGGACAAGAAAGAACTTTCTCTTACACTGGATGACTTCAGAATAATCTTTCATCTACCACACGCAAATGACAACAATCATAATTCATTCGTGCCACCGTCATCATTTTCTGACATGGTTCCATTCTATAAACAACAATTGGGCTTTACAATGGAGCTGAAAACATCGTCAAGCTTTAAGACAACTGGTCTTCTGCAACCATGGCAAATGTTATGCAAGATATTTTCCAAGTGCTTGACAACACATGTCACTGGATGGGATCAACCGCCATTGCAGATAATGAAAATGATGTATTGCTTTGTCAATAACATTCACGTGGATTATGCGGAGTTACTGTGGGAAGGAATTTACTATTCTCTTCATCATCCAACATCTTTGATTCCTTATCCAAGATTTACAAAGATCATAATTAGTCATTACATGACCAGTTTCCCTGAAATTTCAAGACGTGCTCGTGACATGTATCACAACCTGCAAGATGATGATATAATGCAAAATATCTTTAATTCAGGGAGACACAAAGATAAAGTTGGCATGCAAATTCTAGATTAGATGATCACTGAAGAGATGAAGCACACAGAGCATTACAGGATGTATGCGGAGGTGTTTGGGTTAGATGTTCCTCTAACTCAGTCACAACTGACTGAGTCTACCCAAGGAACACATAGGACACTTAGCGCCCCTAGGTCACCTACCCCTAAAAAGGATACAACAGAGTCAAGTGCTCTAAAATAATCTACTGTGATTCGTTTTCATCTTCCTGAAAGGAAATCTACACGTCTAACTCCACCAGCTCCAGTGCCAACTATTGATAAAGCAGATGAGATGATCTTACAAGATACATTACAAGTAAGTCTTGCTGAGCACAAAAGTCAAGACGAGCAAGAAGCTAGAGAAAATGTGGAACTGGTCAACAAGCACTTGGCGTCTGAAGAGATTGAAAAGATGATGGAAGGATCTGAGAATGTTATTGATGATAGTTTACCTCCTAGGAATGATGAACCACAGATTCCCGGCACTAGGTTAGAGCCCAGGAGTGATATGGAAAGTACAGAGGTGGAGATCACTAATGATGAAGAGGTGGAAATTACTAATGTTGTCATACATGTCAATGTTAATAAAGAGGAGGAGGAAATAACTGATGAAGTGTATGAATTAAAGCGAAGGCAGAAAGGGAAGATTGTAGAGGAGTCTAGGAGTACACCATTCCCCACACCAATTAGATCTCCTAGGACTCATACTAATCTCGTATCTTCGGATACTGAGAAACTTCAAGAATTGACGGTAACTGATACTCAACAACATCATCATCAAGATCACCCAACATCAAATTTTCCAAAACAAATTGAATTCTATCATTATTCAAATCCAAACCTGCTCGGTTCAAATGATACAAGAATTTCTTTCAGGAGTTACAGGGACGTTATACATATTTGTTTGGACATCTTAAAGAGAGATTTTTGTCAAGGAAGTCAATCGATACGCTTGCTGATCATCTCCAAGAAGTAATGGTCAAATCATTACCCACTATGGTAGATACGCATATTAAGGAGCAGGTGAAAAAGCAAGTTCCTAAGCAGGTTAGAGATCAAGTTCTAGTGTATGTTGTGGAAGGGCTGATTATGGAAAGATAAAAGACTAAAGAAGAGATGGAACGAATGATTGCTAAAGCTATTTTACAAGAGCGTAGGAATATACAGGCTGAAATCTCCTTACAAATTTAGAAAGCAATTGACCATCACATTCCTTCTCAAGTTGATGCGTCAGTAAGAAGTTATATGTCTGGTCACATCCTTCATGTTCATCCAGCTCAATCATAAACACACTCTGTTCCAGAACAACAATATCAACTGTATCTTTCCATGAAAAACGATCCTCAGTTGCAGCAACAACATATAGCAATATGGCTTACACTTCAGATGAAGTTTGAGAATCTTCAGGTACCACAAACTACATGTAGACCTTCTGCTGTTCGCCCAAGAGATCAGGACGATCCTCATGATGATGCTCATCCTGAGGGGGAGAATAGTGCAAAGCGACAGAAGACATCTAAGTACGAAGCGTATGTGTCTGGAGAGTCATCGTCTGGACAAGTCAATGAAGAGGAACGAGGTCCATCAACTTCAGGTAATCAAGAGCAAGTAGATGATTATGATTTCTGGACTAATTCTTATGCTTCAGATGATGATGAAATACCGACGAAGCAAGTGTCATAAGATATTATGGAAGAAGTATCATTGACTATTGGTGAAGCAAAGTTAAAGAAAATGGCTGATGAGATGTTGACACAAAGATGTACTTCAGGAGATGAGCATCAATATCATATTGATCAGATGAAGAATTTTTTGAAAAGTGACATTGTTTGGGAAAGTAGAAAGGAAATTCTTGTCTCTCCACATCCACGAAAGACCACACCTCTCGTTCAAAGCTGTTAAAGAGATCCTGAAGCTCCAACACTATCTTTGATAAATCAAGATCTTTTGTATCTGAAGAAAGGAAGTTTAGGGCCCGAGAAGATAGTATTGTCACTTCATAAGTTTCCTGCAGTTATTTTCAATGATTATGATATTAAAGAACGAATTTCCAGATGGGTAAATAAGTATGTTAAGAAATTTAATCCTTATGCTCGATATGGTGTTGAACATTAGAAGAATCATCATGCGAAGATCTTCTACATAAAGAGACAAAAAGAGCCTAGAAAACCAAAGGAAGAGGTTTATTCAAATTCAAAAATAATTCAAGTCATCAAGACATACTGGGAATTGGGTCATGAACACATGTTTATCACAGAGATAGTTGCAAGAAGAGCTAATGAGTGCATTGTGTCAATTACCAAGCCTGATTACAAGAATCTCAATAAGAATGATATTAAGGATATGTATTTGCTGATTATGAATGGCAAGGTTCTCGACTATGTAAAAACAAGGTTGCTATGATCTTTATCAGTATTCATCAGAAGTTCAGTGATATGGGAGAGAGTGCATGATTTTCAACGTGGAATTGAAAGTTATCAACAAAAAGTTAACCTTACTACACCAACAATATCTTTCCCAGGAGTTGAAAAGCACAAAATGTTCTCCATCATCTATGAGACCGTACATGGAATCATATACAAGAATAGCAAGAAAGAGAAAAGGGTGATGAGACATTCAGAGATTCATAAGTTTTGTGATGCAATGCTGAACAGAGTATTAGAAGGATTAAAGAGTTACAATAATGATGTTAAGTATGGCTATGTACAAAGAGAACTTACCAATGATGAAGTTGACTATCTGAAATTGTTTGAAGAAGAGATTGAAGTAAGATTAAAGTATTGTAATCAAATGAGAAGATGGGAGATGTATGTGAATGGAAGACCACTTAGACCTCGAAGAGAACGCCCAGAATAATCGACCCTTAGGGGGAGATTGTTAGGTTCATAAAAAGTGTCGATTATGTGGTTTAGTTATATTTAGTTAATAGTCTTTATTTTGTTTAGAATAAAGTAGCTTGTAATAAGGTATATTATGATAAAAGAAAGAAATAGCATAATTACCAAAGTTTAGGGACTAGAAGTGAAAAATAAAGGATGGGAAGGCTCCTTCCTTCTCCTATAAATACCCCTCTAATCATCATTAGAGGGTGATGCCTTGTAATAAACATTTTCCCTTTCCCTCCATTTTATAACATTTGAATTTTGGAATACTTTCCCTCCTTTACTATTCTCTACAAGCTTCCATGGTTGATTATGTATGATTCAAGATAAACAAGACCTATCACATTCAAATGGGAATGTAGTTAAGAGGGGCATAACCAGGTTATATAAGTTTCATAAGGAATATGGAAAACCCGATGGAATAAAGCTCAGTGTGACCTTCGATCTGTTGAATAGGATATCAGGAAAACACAGAGCATTATTTTCGAGTTTTTTAGGAGATATAGTTCGTGAGCATATAGATTTGAAGATTCTATCCTGGAAGAAGGTGGATTCAAAAGCAAGAGATAAACTATGGGATGAAATCACGGTACACATATACTATTTTTAACCCAGTACTACATAAGTTTATCTCTGCATTTACATTATGTGCAACTAATTAACAACATTGTGTTAATCTTTGCAGCGATATTTTGATGTTGACTTGACAGTCAAAAAGATGGCAATGAATCGTCTTGGTCAACTTCTAAGGAATTTAAGAAGGAAATTGAAACAAACATACATATTGCCTAACCAAAATACACTTTCTAAACTAAATGAAGTCCTGGCGAAGTATAGTGCAATTTTAAAAGCCGAAGAATGGGTCAATTTTGTAAAGTACACGACCACCAAGGAATACAAGGTTTTAATTAGTCATTTTTATTTAAGTCCATATATCTTTCATAATTTTGTGTTTCCATATATATTAGTTCTATACTAGCAGCATTACTACATCTAAACGCCTTATGATTTTGTGTTGCAAGGTGAAATCAGCTGCAGCTAAAATGGCGCGTTCCAGTAGCAATTACATAAGAAAAGATAAAAAAGAGATGTAGGAAGGTCAATGAAGATGAAATGAATGTTATTGCTACCATTAATATGGAATGCAGGGTTAATGGACTTACTATAATTATGTTGTCTGAAAGTATTACGATTATTATTGATTGACTTTGTTATTTTTATGTATTACATTCGTTTATAACTATAGCTATGTACTTTTATGTCATTTTACATCTTATAATTCTAGTTAATAGCTAATTTACCAAACAGTTTTATTGAAAAAAAGATACAGCTTATAGCTCATGTTAACAGCTTGTAGTTTACAGCTTAACCGCTTACAACTTACAGCTTGTAGCACACAGCTTACAGCGAGTTTTGCCAAACATACCCTAACTCATGTTATGGGCTGTTTCTTTTTTTCCTGTTTGTAAATAGTGTCTGTGTGGGAATATATGAGCTGTTTAGAATAAGATGAGTGTCACTAAATGTTGTTTCTTTTTTGTCAAGGTTTTTAAGATCGAGATCCTACTCAGGATCGTTTTCGTCTTTGCAAGATCGAGATCGTAAGGTCGGATCGGGATCGTAAGATCATACTATAATGTCATTTTCTTAATCGTCTTTGTAATATTGTATAATTCTACAAATTATTATATATCATAAAAACAAAATTAAATGAATATTTCATAGAAATGTTGTCTTAAATTATAATTATGAAATGTTTAAGAAGATTAACTTGTTTTTTAAATTCCAGGAAACACAACCCATAAATTCATAGTTTTTTAGTTTGTGGTTCGAGAAAAGTAAGATCGGATCGGAGTAGATCTTAAAATCTTATGGTCAAGATCGGGATCCTATAAGATCTTAAGCAAGCAAAGATCCTACGTAGGATCCGGATCGTTTTTGCTTTGCAGTATCGTAAAATCGTAAGATCCCAAGATCAAGATCGGGATCTTAACAACCATGTTTTTTGTGATTAATCAACCATTTTAGTGGCAATAAATGACCATTTTAGCTTTTTGGTAACTAAACAGTTATATATTGAAAAAAAATATATATACAAGAATCAATGCAAAACACAACGGATGATGGACACGAGGTAAATTTGAAACCAATTATTCATTATAACAAGCGGAATTGTTCACAACAAAGCTTCTAAAAGCCATGAAAATATAATTATCAAAATGGCCCTAAATTTACTTACTAAAAACAAGATTATATCCTTGGGGTTCTTGTTATAATTTGTTCAGGGAAAACCCAGAGAGAAGAGTAATGGATTGGAATAGCCGCTGAAGTCAAGTAACCGTGAGTGGATCGACCATATCAAGGAGGTTGCTGGCGTGAAGTGGCGATGGAGGAGCCAACGACTTGGATGGATGAGGTTGTTGTCGTAGCGTTGTGCGATGGGAGCAAGAAGTTGTGGATCTTAAGAGTTGATTATTGAAGAAGAAATGTTTGGAAGGATCTATGAAGAAGAAAGAAATAAATGAGAAAAGTGGGGTTAGGTTGGTCTAATATGAGATCCTGAATAGAAACAAGCTCATATTTTGCCCCTTTTCATATCTAGGATTGTCTTTTGTAATAAGTAAAAAAGAAACAATTTTTTTTGTCATATGAATTAAGGAGATTCCCCATTAATCTTGATATAAGGCCATTGATTTAGATTCTCTATTGTGCTTGTTTTTTGATATTCAATTAAAAGTTTGAAATCACTCATTAGTTACGTACTTACATGTAACTGGGTTAAATTTCTTTTGGTCTATAGTGTTCTCTTGGTGGGTTCCAACTTCCGTCACATGCACTGGCATATTTATTTTGTTAGAAGCTTGAGACCAGTTATAAAAAAAATTGTAGCACCCTTTCCATCTACAGTACGTGTTTTGAGGCTTGCACTTTCACAACTACTTGCGCCATCTAGAAGGCTTGAAACAAGAACTTTTTAGTTAATGAGTCAACTATGAAGCTGAATTGTGGAGGAATCTGTAGACAGTCATTTGTTGGATTACATATCGATGGTAAAAATATTTTTTAATTTTTTTGAACGAAAAATATATTTTTGAAATTAAGATGATACAAATCACTCCTCGAAAGGAGGAAAGTTATCTGGGAAAGAAAATCCAACTAAACCTAAAGTGGAAGGAAAATGATGATGAGAACATTGAGTATGTTGGTTGCTTTCAGGGTTTTAACCAAGAAAACTTTATTTGAATGTTTTCGCCCATTTACGATATCTTCACAAAAGCGCTAAACTCATGGTGAGGACGTGTCTTTAGTGCATAAGGAAGATGTATTTGGGGAGTTCTTCACAATTGCAATAAACATCCTGATTAAATACAAGCGAGCATGAAAGCTGTTCGAATGATCTCGGCGTGGAGAGGGTACGGGCGGCATCGATTACCAATGACTTAAACGAAGTAGGCTGCCATTCAGAGCAAAATACAAAGACCACTCGATTTTTGGAAAGCAGCATCATAGTTTAACTTCATCGAAGATCCGTGGGGGGTATCTACTATGGAGAAGTGTGTGAGGTGGAATCAAGGTTGGTGGCCGCTAAGGTAGGGCTTAAAATTGATTGACGGGTAACAAACTTTTGATAGTCGTTAAGTTGAGCATAAACAGATGCCAAGGTGTTATACAGGGATGGGGTCACATTTTCAAAAACAAAGTTGTTACGAGATCGCCATATAAACCAATAAGTCGTTGCATCAACTCATAAAATGCTAGAGACGTCTCAAATAGAGCGGGTTGTGTCAATAAAGTTTTGAATAGGACCATAAATATTAATAGCTGATTGAGGAGGTCGAAAGCATAAGGGAGAGCCAAACCGAACCGGGCGTGTCCAGGCGCATTCAAAAAGTAGATGTTCGATTGATTCTATACACAGGGGCGGATCCACTTGGAAACTATGGGGGGGCGGTGTCCTCCATAGTTCGCCAAAAAACATCAGTTTTTAGTGTAAATTTTTTATTTATTGACCATTTTATTAAAGTGCACCATCACTAAATAAATTGCCATACACGCTAAAAATACAAAATTTAAACACTTTATAACTTAAAATCTTTCATTTTTAAGTGACAATACTCGATTTTTATTACGAATACCTATTTTTATCTAGTTTTTTTGGCCGTATTTTGTTGCTATTGCGAAAAAAAAAAATTTGCCCCCCACAATACTATTTTCTGGTTCGGCCACTGTGTGTACAACTATTGCATATCGGACATGGAGAGCAATTTCTTCTAAACTAGTTCTCCTTTGTTGCAACAGAGTTTGAAATGGCTTTCCATAAGAATAATTTGATTTTTGGTTGCACCGGGATATGCCAAATTACCTTCCAGAATTTTGATGATGGATTGGCACTTGATTCACCTATAGAAACAGATGTACTTATCAATGCAATAGCTTGTTTGTAGCCGGACTTAACAGTGTATTGACCCTTTGGATCAAAGTGCCAAATGAGCTTGTCCGAAGAGCCAGTTTGTGAGATCGGGATTTGCAAGACCATCTCAGCTTCAGTAGCCAAAATATGCTCACGTAACTTCCTCACGTTCCAATGGCCATTCTCAATAAAATCAGAAACTGTGTTGCGGTTATGGCGGTTATGGAATGGGCCGAGAGGTGAACGAATGTAAAAATCATCACTAAAAGGAACCCACTTTTGTGTCCAGAATGAAATGCGTCGTCCATTTCCAACTTGCCATCTAACACCTTGTAGCAACAAATCACGGCCGTGGAGCAAACTGCTCCAAAACCAAGACGGGTGTGATCCTTTTTTAGCAACAAGAAAATTTGAGTTCAGAAAATATATCCCTTTGAGAATTCTTCCCCAAAAAGCATCAGGATTGATAAGTAGCCGCCACCCTTGTTTAGCAAGAAGGGCCATGTTGAAAGCTTCAAAATCACGGAATCCTAAACCGCCTTGGTGCTTTGATTGTGAAAGCTTTTTCCAATTCTTCCAATGGATGTGATGCTCATCGGAATCACCACCCTAGAAAAATCTACGAACGTATGCAGTTAGCTTATTCAAGAGGCTTGATGGAAGTAGAAAGCATTGCATAGCGTATGTTGGAATGGCTTGGATGGCGACCTTGAATATAGAAACTTCTATATGATTGGCGAAGAAATTTTGTGCTTCCGGTTCTTTTTTTGAAGACTCTCATTTAACAGGAATACCAAGATCTCTGTTTCTTCTGGCGAAAAGGATGGGATGTCCTAGATATTTAGCTTTGGGTCCATTTGGAGGAATGAAGAATCACACAAATATGTATGTAGAGAAGATTGGAGTGGTTTTCAGGAGAAAAGGGTGATGATTTATTGAAAGTTGATGTTAGAATGAAGTGCAAAGGAATTTAAAAGCTGAAAGAGTACATTCGACAGTGAAGCTTTCAAAAAGAACAGTGAGTCATCCGCAAAGAATATGTGGGAGATAAGGGGGCAATTCCGCACCATTTTTATACCAGATAAAGTGCCTAAAGTCATTGCTCTGGAAATTTGGCGAGAGAGAACATTAGCAATAATGATGAATAGATAAGGAGAGACGGGGTCTCCTTGGCGAAGCCCCCGTTGTGGCTTTATAACCCCGACATAATCTCCATTCACCATAAACTCTAATTCGTAAGTGGTGAGACAAGCGCATATCCAATTGCACCAGAGATCGCCAAACCCCATTTTCCGTAAAACAGCCAACAAGAAATCCCATTCAACTCTATCAAAAGCTTTATTTAGGTCAACTTTCAGAGCCATAACATTTTGGTTACCGCGCTTTTTGTTGCGGATATAATGGAAAGCCTCATTTGCAACTACGATAGAATCTTGAATTTGACGTCCGGGAATAAAGGCCGACTGTTGTGGGGAGATGATTTTCCTCATCAATGGTTTCAAACGATTAGATAGAACTTTAGAAATGATCTTGTATATGAAGTTGCAAAGGCTAATTGGCCGAAAATTTGTAAGGTTTTTTTTTTTTTATTTTTTTTTAAATTATTTTTTTAAAAACATTTTAATTTTTTTTTTTTATTTTTTTTTTTTTTTTTTTTTTTTTTTTTTATATTTTTTTTTTTTTTTTTTTTTTTTTTTTTTTTTTTTATTTTTTTTTATATTTTTTTTTTTTAAACAATTTTTTTTTTTTTTTTTTTTTTTTTTTTTTTTTTAATTTTTTTATTTTTTTTTTTTTTTTTTTTTTTTTTTTTTTTTTTTTTTTTTTTTTTTTTTTTTTTTTTTTTTTTTATTTTATTTTTTTTTTTTTTTTATTTTTTTTTTTTATGGGGCAAGGGGTTTTGTATAAGGACAACCAATGTTTTATTCAATTCTGGCAGCATGTTCCCCGTTTCAAAGAAATAGCATATGCTTGAATACGATACTCGAGAAGATCAATATGCTTTTGATAAAACATACCAGGAAATCCATCCTCACTCGGAGCCTTTAATCCACCTTGTATCGTAGCCTTATGAATCTCTGAATCAGTCACGGCCGATTGCAAATGAATGTTCATTGACTCAGACACAATAGGATTAAGCACACTGATCACGTCCTCAAAGTCACGAGCACCGTTAGTCGTATAAATAGATTGAAAGTGATCTCGAACAAGCCTTTCAATTCCTCCTTTGTCATATACCCTTTCCCTGAGCATTTTTTCAACCCCAGAAAGATATTTTTTTGAACGCTTGCATTGCATAAAGATCGAAATAAGCGAGATTACGATCCCTATAGGTATGCCTATTCCACTCGGATCGTTGTGCCAAATACTTTCTTACCTACATGTGGTTTCAAGTTCTTTGTAACAACGTCTCTGGCTATGAAAGTTCTAGGTGTGTATGGAAGAGTTTGCACATCTCAATTTCCCTAGTTAGATTATTTATCTTGGTTTGTTATTACCAAAGGTAACTGACTATGTTTTAAGGCTTCTTCGCACACTAGACAAATTATGCTTGATTCCAAGGAAGTTGATTGACAGCATCATGAGTTGGCCATGAAACCGTATAGTTTTTTCACACTCTTCGGGAGTCGTCACAAAGATTCAAAAACGAAAATGAGACTCTTTCTTGAATGAGTTGGTTAGAGAAGAATAATTAGTGGGAGCATATGATCACGTCTCAATTAGAGGTTTAGTGGAGAAGACTTTGTAAGGGGAGGCCTCTAGAAGGTTAATATTCCCTAATGCATGATCAATTCGTTCGCGAATATTATTACCTTCATTCTGTTGGTTGGTGAAATGTGTGTTTTAATCCGGTGTATGGAATGTCAATGAGGCCAGCAGCTGATGTAAAATGTTGAAACTCCTCAACATGATGTAAACGGAGAGCCACAACTTATCACTGGTTGTCCAATCAAGTTAAAATACCATAATAGGAGGGTCAACGTAAGAAGAAGGATCTATGGATCATTGAATCCAACAGGAGCCCTTGATACACGTTCATGTGTGGCATGACAAAAAATACTGATAATATGAGATAAGATAAGTGGCTTAGCCTTCGATACTTTACCTTGATAATGTTTAAGATTTTTATTATGTGATAATGGGGGTTTAAAATAGTTAATAGCAGATGTCCACAAAGAGCCACCTGGAAAAAAAAAAAAAAATTTCCATGGATCAATAAATAAGTGGCGAAATGTACGAGCGACGTAAACTTTCCATACTTTTGTTGTTTAATCATCCTCCCATATAGAAAATCACGTCGGGGCATGAGCTTTATGAAGTTCTGCAAATTAGAAATGATCAAGGATCGGGCCAATTCTTGACAGGTTCCAAGACAGAACTAACATTTGTCATGTGGTTGTTTCAGGTCAGCCACCACAACCTTTGGAGAAGTGTTTGACATATCATATTCCAGCATTTGAATGGGGACATCTAATAGATAGAGATGTTTAATTTATTTGAGAGTAAATTATTGAAACCTCGTTCTTTTTACGAGCTTCCTTTTCGTTAGGTACCACAAATGGTGGAGGGCCATGCACAGAGAAGTAAACTGTATCTTTACTTGTATCTATGCTCAATGAATTGCTCTTTTTCGTATAAGATCCTCACAGATGTAGCTCTTCGTATTGGTTGTTTTAGCAATATGTAACCACGTGACAACATTTCATTCCTTTTGTCTGAGGTAAAGCTTGAAAGTTCCTCATCATGTTTACGCTTCAGAGCTAACTTAGAGAGTGAAGCAGCCAAAGAAACATCTATTGCCATGCTCGAAGGTATCGATGGTGCAGGAGAAAATGTAGATTCAGGAGGCTCCGTGGCATAGTAATTTGAGCAGACAAGAGGGGTAGTGGTGGAGTTGTTGTCCTTACAAGGAGAAGAGCTTGAAACAGGTTCACAGGAGTGTACAGATTCATAGGAGTGAGGAATATTAGTAACGGGTGGTTGAAGGCTGGTTGATGACGATGATTGTTGTGTGGACTTATGATGCAGATGTGTAACAGTGGATGCAAGGTGTTGGGGAACTCGTGGAATATCTAGGGTTTTGTAGACGACGAACCGTTCGAGCACACATCTCCGAGGACCATTTTCCAGCATACTTAGCAATGACCTCATGGTAATGAGTAGGGCTTGCGAGACACCCACAACGGTAACAAAAGTCAGATAAACGCTCATATTTCAGAGAGACCCATGATTCCTTTCCACCTGACCGTTCAATAAAGAAACCTGGAACCAACGGTTTTGTAATGTCTATCTCAACTCGGAACCGAAGAAAGTCACGATCAGTTTGAGGTCCTTCACCAACACAATCCAATTCAATTAGTTTACCCAAAGATTTTGAGTTTGTTGGTATTCAAAAAGAAAATGCCAAGGGGAAGATATTGAACTTGTATCCAAAATTTCCTCTTATTTATTCCAGTTCATATAGTGTCTTATTTGAGTCCACGGGCTCAAGAAGTACATAGTTCCCCATTACAGAACATGGAGAATCACGCAATATTGGGGGATGTTTCCCTTATTTTTCCAAAAGCAAATTGAGGTAAAAGGGGGTTGTTTCCATGGGACTTATAGTAACGGGGTGTGATTCTTCCAAGCGTTGCGAAGAATTGAAATAACAGATTGCCTATGAACGATATGGTTGCTAGCAATCACTTTACCGAGTAAGCAATTTTCAGGTGGTGCGTTGATCATGGTTAGAAGAAGAGGGAACACAATCGAATACCACTACTTAATCACAAAGGAAATAACGAGCCAATAGATGATACCTAAACCAACCTTACTAATCCCACGAGCATAAACAGAGGATTTAATAGTATATCCCAAAGTTGACTTCCTATAATTTTGCAAAATAATGGAGATTGAATAATTAGTTATGATACAGCTTACCGAAGATGAATTAAGACGGCAATTTCAAATATGCAATATTTATATTGTGATATCAAGGCTTTTTATTAAAGTGGTTGAAATGGCGGTGGAAAATATCAAGTCGGTGGTTGAGAAAATTTGGGGGAAATATAAAATTGGGTAATAGTAAAGATAGTCTAGTGAGAGATGGTTGACAGTAATTTACTCACAGTGGAGTAGGATGATTATCTCACAAAGGAGAAAAGGGACTCACAAAGAGAGAAGAACACTCAGGAAGGAGAGAGAATTTTTAAAGACTTAAGAGTGATGGTAAAAATATTAGATTTGAACATATTGTGTAATAATTCATTCTCTTGGTATATTCCTTTATAATAGTGATGTACTGTCTTTGTTTTTAGGGCTGTAAACGAACTGAACGTTCAGTGAACATTTCATGAACCGTTCAGTGCGCATGTCTCTCCCTGGATTCGATCTTAGCGGTTTCTCAAACAAGGACACCCCCCAAAGCCCGAGAATGTTTTTTGGCGTTGCCCTATTAAGTGAAATTGTCAGAGTTTTGGGAGTGAGCTTTGATTATTACCCCTCGCCAAAAAGCAGTATTGATATGTCCTCCGAGCACCCCGTGCTCAGAATTTCTTGACCGTTATCCCCATTGAAGGACTAGGCCAACATATGTCGGCTCTGGAGTACCAGACTATCCTTAAGTACCGGCTAATGATCCTTTTGTTTCCGGTTGATGAGCCTTGCCCAGTTTGCCGCAAGGTTTGTTTGGATTCTTTTGGTGAGCATGCGGTCCATTGCAAGGAGTTACCTGGTTTCAAATATAGGCCATTATGTTTTTAGGGATGTTCTATAAGGATGTTCTTAAACGAGCAGAAATTCTTTCTCGTTGCGCAAGAGGCCCCCTTGAACTTTCCTGACAGAACCCCTTCGAAGGGGAAGGTCTACCCTTACGGCCAGCTGATATTCTTGTGTTTGGGTGGGCCGGGGGGAAAAATGCTTGTGTGGATCTTACTGGAGTGTCCCCTCTTGTTGGGCTCAGGGACAATGGGTTTGTTGCAGGACAAGCTGCGTTGAAAGCGGAATTGAGCAAAGTTGCTAAACACGAGAAAGCTTGTTTAGAGAATCAACACGTGTTTATCCCTTTTGCCTTTGATACATTTGGTTTCCTAGCACCGGAAGCAGAGGAGTTTTTGAATAGGGTTCAACGGGTTGTGCAAAGTAATTTTTCGACCCCTAAGACACAAAACTTTATTTTTAGTAGGATTGGTTTTGCCATTCAAAAAGGGGTTGCGGCGCAGCTTGTTGCTACTAGGGCTGTAAACGAACTGAACGTTCAGTGAACATTTCATGAACCGTTCGGTAAAAAGTTCGTTCATGTTCGTTTATTTATTAAATGGACGAACATGAACACTATTTTACGTTCGTTTAGTTAAATGAACGAACATGAACACAAGTCACGTTCGTTCGTTTATGTTCGTGAACGTCCGATTAGGCGTTTATTAACGTTCGTTTATGTTCATTTATATGTTTATGTTCGTATATCATATCTTTTAATTGTATACTTTTAAATTTGGTACGTTTAAATAAAACAGCACTTATAAAACATAACATTTTGCATAATTTGATAATATTTTATGTTTTTTTCTACGTTCATTTATGTTCGATCGTTTATGTTCGTTTAAGGATCGTTTAGTTCCTTAATAAACGAACATGAACAACTCAATTTCTTAATAAACGAACATGAACAAGAAAATTCGTCCGTTTAAGCGTTCGTGTTCGTTTATTTGTCCGGTTAAAATTAAATGAACGAACATGAACAAGGCTCCGTTCGTGTTCGTTCGGTTCGTTTACAGCCCTATTTGTTTTACCCTTTAGCATCTCGCTACATGCTGAGGCATTTTTAAGTGTTTACTAAATCAAATTTATGTTGCTTAAAAAATACGTACGCGAATGTGGAATTGCAACCTCTATTGAAAAGAGAGAGAAACTAGAATTTTATTTGTCAAATTCAGTTAAAACAAGAGAAAAACAATGGGGCAATTCCATATTTCTCTAACTTAAACACCATAATTTCATATTTCCCTAAAGTATGCTTTAAGTACATTGTATATTATGCATTCAAAACTTGTATTTTGTGTATATATGGCATTATTGTGTTTAAATTGGGTATATATGAAACTAGCTTATAAACACGTGAAATTCACAGGTAGCTAAATAAAAGTTTTATTTATAAACAAACATGAATAAAAATCCATTAGCTCTACAAACAAGATGTACTTCACACAACAAATCAGTTTCGAAAGTATGAATAATGAGTAGCAGCTAGTCGTATTATAACAACTTCTCATAAATGAACATAAAATCCATTAGCTCTACAAACAACATGTTGAAGGAATATCAAATAGAAAACCCGTCAAGAAATACATATGGTAAACAAATTAGCGAATTAACCTTCTTTCCATTCAAATATCTATACAAATAATTTACGTATTCATGTAATCAAATTTAACTCTAGAAACGTCGACAGTGTGAACTATAATACAACTCATATCGACCGATTAACTGGAATATTGTTCTAAATTAACACTCCAAAAATCACTGTGACGAGAGGAGTCCACAAAGCGGTATGAGGACATTGACAAAAAGGTCTTGCATGTAACATATTTTTGTTAGGGCAAGTCATATCTTTTTAAGTAGTAAAAAATATAATTTTGCTAATCTGTCATTAACTAAAAGACAAACAAAACACTATTAAGATATTAAATAAAACAAAAGATCATTATGAATCTCGAACACCCGTTAAAAATAAAATTCTGAAAGAAATAAGACTATCAAATATCATGTACACACCTCAAATTTTACAATAATGGTTTAAAAAAACTAAGTGACGTAGAAAAAAAAGAATATCATAATAAAGTTTTAAGATTGTCATTTTAGTTTATTTGAAGCATGCATATCGTTATACAAATTAAAATCACAAATGAAACATATAAGTTAGAATATATAAAAAAAACTGACTACATGATCTTAAACACTTGTAGTTGTTGATGGAAAATATCAAAGGGTGATAGTTTTTGTTAACCATATGTGTTTGATATCACCAGCTCGACATCACCAAATGCTACAATAGAATGAATTAATTTTGTGAGATAATATAATAGTAAAAGATTAATAAATTTGAAGGACTATAACTGTCAATTTGAAATAAGAAATTGAAGCATTGAGAATTAGTGATGTCATTCATGACATATTTGATGACATAATTAGTGACATCATTAAATGGGTGGGAGAGAGATTCAAAAAGATTTTATTTTATTTTATATATAGATATATAGATATAGATTTTATTTTATTATATATATAGATATATAGATTATCCCAAAAACAAAAGTGTTTATATAAAAAACATATGGAGTTAAGATCAAATGAGAAGTTTTCTTAAAATAAGAAGGATGAGAAGTAACTATAACCGCATATCCGAGATGCATCGACTTAAATTAGATGCATCTCTATAATCTTAGATGCATTATAATGCATCATAATGTGTTTTCTAGCTTTTATTTAGATGCATATACGTATTTTAGATGCATTTCATGATTTCTTTTATTTTTTGGTCCTCTACATGTGCCAAAATCATGAAAATCAATTTGCACCATCTGCGCATCAAATTAACTTTCGAAACTCTATATGGTGCATCTAGATGAATAGAAATGCATCTAATAAAAGTCGTTGCATCTCAAATGTGTAATTTTAGTCATTTCTCACCACTTCTTATTTTAATTTACTTCTCATTAGATCCCTACTCAAACATATAAAAATCTAATTGGACCTTAAATTAATAATATGAGTCAATGGGCGTTTTTACGTAACACGTACCACACTTGTGTGTCCTACTTATTTGGATGCTTCTGATATATAGTGTTAGACTGTTAGGTAAAGAAAAATAAACGCAAAAGATGACTCCATGAAATGAGCTTGTTCAAGAGACCATATTTGAAAGAGGGTGGACACAATGACATATGGTTTGTGGTAACTAAACTAAATTAAGGAAAATCATTAACCTATGCTAGAGGCACCGGTGAATTGACCTTAGCATAAAAAATAAAACCCATAACAACTATTTTTTGTGAGAAAGATAGCTATGCCTAGCTACAACAAAATAGCTAGATATCCACACTTATTAAAGCATATGTTCACACATCAAAGTGTGGAAAATCTAAAAGTTGACACTTGTCTAGTGTATAAACGATATGGGTGTAGTAAATAATTTCATATTTTCAAGTGTGAGCTTTTAATTCTTCACGCTTGAAAGTGTGATAAATTTAAAACAACTATTCACACTTTTAAGTGTGAACTTTTAATTCTTCACACTTTTAAGTGTGAAGATTTTGAAACAGTCTTCATGATCTTAAAACAATTTCTCACACTTTTAAGTGTGAGGATTTTAAATCATCACTACAAGAAAAATTGAATTTAGTGACAAAAATGTTTTTGTAATTAACAGCCTAAAGGTCGTCGCTAAAGCTGTTTAGTGACGAAAGTTAGGGCCATCACTAGTCGTCATTATAGCTCCGTCACAAATTATATTAGTGACAACACACAAAACTTAACATGCCGCATACAGAAAAAAACTTAAAATATTGTAATAGTAGAAATTTAAAATAACTTCCATTTTCTTTGATGCAATCAATACAAGCACGTCGTTAATAATATCAATACAATATCACTAAATACACATATCGAAAAGCCACATACAAAAAAAACTCCAGGGGTTCGTGACCAAAGTTACTTTGACTTCTGAACTTGGCTTCTAAATTGATCCTTTCTTTACGATCTCAACAATCTGAGAAGAGCATACATGCCATACCAGTTCCGAGAAGAGCATACATGCCAGGCCGTTACTTATCTGTACTACCACGGACACTGATAGCACAATCTCACATTGTTATCTGTAATACGCCACATATGAAAAACTAAAAACAGAGTTACTAAAATCTCACATTGTTACCTGTTCAAGAGACGGGTAAAGAATTTTCTTCTGAACGAGGCAATTGGGAAATATTCCAACAGGGGACCTAATTTCATATAAATGAACAAAAATCATTACACTTGGTAAAGACTAAAGACATTTAACATGTGTTATGATACTAATATAAGAAAAATCCATAATACTTACCACAAAAAATATGATCTAAATTTTAGAACCTAACCAGAATTAAGCAACTTACTTCAAGAAAAGAAATAGAAATGCAACAGTTCCCCTTTGGCTCTCTCTGGCGAAAAGAAAGAAAAAACACTAACCTCCTAAATTTAGGGGTGCTCACGGTCCGCGGACCGGACCGGACCGGACCGAAACCGAATTGGTCCAAAACGCCGGACCAAGGACCGGACCGAAATGGTCCGGTCCGGTCCGGTTCGGTCTTCGGTCCGGTACTACAAGTCATAATTGACGGGTTTTTTGTAAGACCGGACCGAACCGGACCGACCAGACCGAGGACCGAATGTAACGAAAAGCATAGATCGGTGACCGGACCGAAATACGTTCGGTCCGGTCCGGTCGGTTCGGTTCGGTCTGGTTTTTCGGTCCGATCCGGTCGACGATCTGTTTTGCTCACCCCTACCTAAACTCGATCTTTTTCCATCTGCAATTCACACCCTAATCATTATAACATCATTGTTTATACAATAAATCTTCTTGTGTGTTAACATAGATATTACCATGTTTTATGGTTTCGGCTATAGATTGGAATCGCTTTTCATTAGGGTTTGCGGTTTGTTGTCATGACAAACCCTAAACTAACCCTCTAGGTGTTCGTGTTGTAAGGTCTTTGGCCATACTCAGGAGGAATGTCCCAAGAATATTGGATTGGGTGTGGCGAAGAACTTAAAGAAGCCTAGTCAAACTTCTCGAGGTGTTTCGATTGGTTCGAAAGTGGATTTTAAATCTCATAAAGAATATAGACCCATTCCTAAAAAGCCTACTGCTAACGCTAGCGGTAATAAGAAGAAAGGTGTGGCACATACTAATGAGGTTAGTAATTCAAATCCATTTGATGTTCTTAATTCGGTTGATAATGTTGTGGAGTTTGGTACCAATAGAGGGACTATAAATTTGGTTAATAACGGGGCTAATTCAAGTGGATCCTCTTTCATAAATGTCGAAAATAGTAGTATTAGTTATACTCCTATTATTGATTAAATCGGGAAGTTTGAAGATTTACTTATTGATGGGAAAGATATTCTTGTAAATGAAGCTGGTAATCCTTTGAAGAAGGTAGAGTGTCTGGGTGATTATGATAGTGAAGATGAGGTTGCATCAGTTGATAAAAATATGGCTCGTTCTTTGGCTTTAAAAAGGGTAGTTTTGGCACTCAAAGTTTGCTGGAACAATGGAGGGATTCTTATTGTAATGGTGACTATGATGAAGACCCATACGATGATGATATGTATGAAGGCCAGGATCTTCCTCAAGAGATTTAAGCTATATGTGATAATCTAGATATCCGCAAGAAGAAATAGATTTATGTTTCTTTTGTCTAGTCATTTTGTGTACCTTCCTTTAAGGAAGTAGTTTTGCCCATGTAACGGGCGGAGATGTGGGGCTCACCCTCATCCTTTGTACTTAAATGTTTTTTGGCGTAATAAAATTTACCGGGGAAACCCTTTACCCAAAAAAACCCTAAACCTCCTAAACTATCTTGTTCGATCCTCCTAAACTGTTAGGACTTTGATTTAATTGGTGTAGGTTTGACTGATATTGATTACTGAATTTTTCATGCGTATGCTTCTTGATCTAATTGCGATTATTTGGCTTCCCTTAACAGAAAACCCTATCATAGGGTTTTAATTTTCATCCAATTAGCAACCTTGGTTTGTAGAATTGGGCATGCGTGCTGCTGGTAGTGTAAGGTTGTTGTTGGTAGTGGAATGGAGCGTAGATTCTTAAGCCAAAAAGGTAGTGGGGGGAGAGGTGTAAAGGAGAAGAGTTTGAATGCTTCGAACATAGAGGTAGTAAAGGATGGTGTCGTACCATCTGTTACAGTTGATTCTGGGAATGCTGCAAAGGATGTTGTATCACCATATGTGGTTAATGAGACTGTGGCGAAGGAAAAGCAAAGTTCTTTGGTGGATACAACTGGTTTGGGATCGTATCCACCATTACCTACGCAGGGAACTACAACAGCTGGTAATACCCCTGGTAAGTCTTCGTATGCTAATGTTACTGGTAAGCCAAGTGGGACAAAAGTGAATTTTCATACTTTTTTTACACCAGGGGGTAATTGGATTGATGTGGTTGTCCCGATGGAGTCTATTAGAGCTATAAGTGAACGATTTGCTAATATTGCATATTGTTTCTTCTTGGGAAAATGGGTGGCCTACCCTGTTGTTGTTAACTATGTTAGGAACACTTGGGGCAAATATGGGCTGGTTCGATCAATGTTTAGCTCGTCTACCGGGTTATTCTCCTTTCAATTTAGCTCCATGGATGGTTTGGAAGCAATGCTTGAAAATGGTCTGTGGTTTATTCTCAATAATCCGCTTATTCTGAAAAAGTGGCATCCGGATGTGAACCTATTGAAAGAAGATGTTGGTACTTTTCCAGTTTAGGTTAAACTCCATGGTGTCCCTGTTATGGCGTTCAACGAGGCTGGCTTGAGTGTCATTGCTACTAAACTAGGTACTCCTCTAATGCTTGATTCTTATACGTCTGATATGTGCATGCAATCATGAGGCAGGTCAAGCTATGCTAGAGCTATGATTGAGCTTTGAGATGATGTCGAGTTGAAAGATAACATTGTGGTGGTTATGCCTAAAATTACCGAGGAGGGCTACTATACATGTAATATACGTGTTGAGTATAAGTGGAAACCTCCTAGGTGTGCGTGTTATAAGGTTTTTTGCCATGTTCAAGAGGAATGTCCAACGAATATAGGCGCTGGTGAGACGAAGAATTTAAAGAAGACTAGTCAAACTCCTAAAGGTATTCCGGTTGGCCAAAAGATGGGATTTAAACCAACAAAATAAGTGTATCAACCTGTTTCTAAAAACTTACTACCAACACTAGCGGAAATAAGAAGAATAATGTGAAGCCTACTAAAGAGGTTAGTAAGTCAAACCCTTTTGAGGTGCTTAACTCGGTTGAAAATGATGTGGAGTTGGTTACCAATGGTGGAACTTCAAATTTGGCCAGCCAAGAGGCCAACTCTACTGGATCTTCATTTTGGAATGTGGACTCTAGTAGTCTTAGTATTACTCCTGTTATTGAGAAAATTGATAAGATTGAAAAATTGATTATTGATGGAAAAGTTACTTTGGTGGATTATGAGGGAAAACCTTTGCAAAAGCTTGTTTCTTCGGGTGATTATGATAGTGAGGATGAGGTTACTTTAGTTGATAATGAAATGGCTAGTTTCTTGGCTAAGAAGGATGGCCGTGGTACACATAGTTTTCTTGAGCAGTAGAAGGAATCTTACGAGAATGATGACTACGAATACGACCCATACGATGATGATATGTATGAAGGTCAGGAAATTCCTGATAAGCTTCAAGCTATTTGTGATAACTTGGATATTATAGTTAGGGGTCATAGAAAGAAATAGTTTTCTTGTATTATTGTTTCTTTTATAGGTCTACTCTAGTTGTGTTTCTTCCTTAAAGGAAGTTGTTTGCCTATGTAACAGGTGGAGATGTGGGACTCACCCTCATTCTTTGTACTTAATTGTTTTTTGGAGTAATAAAATTTACCAGGAAAACCCTTTACCCAAAAAAACTTACTTTAAGAAAGTTTACAACAGAGTAGTGACAGCTTAATTTGTAGTTTTATTTGAAGCAAACCAAAGGCTATACCTTCTCACACTCAAATTTGTGAAGTGCTAAGTGTTTCTTGCAGGTCATAATGGAACATCAACTTATATGAAGGGCATGCGAAACATGATTCGTACCTTGTTCTGGATTAGCTTGGCAATTTTCATAACAAGAGAGGATTTGTTGGTCTGATAAGGAATCTGTACCATGTATAAAATACAATGTAGTTTACAAAGAGACATGGATATCCTTCCTATAGAATATTATTAAGTCATAGAAAGTAACCTATTTAACTATAATTGCAAAACTCTTTGATTTGGAATTAGATACTTCAATTTCTGTCTTTCCTCTGACTATAACACGTCCTTTTCCAGTTCGATAAGCATCCAAGAAGCTGAATCAATAAAAAAAAGTTGATTATACATCTTTATGACCAAAACAGAATCTGGATTGTTTCTTAGAAAAAAACACGATAAACGCAACTTCTTGATCAAACATATTTAAAAAAGAGGATATACCCAAGATTTCCCATTATGATTCCTCCTGTTGGAAAGTCAGGTCCAGGCATGTATTCCAGCAATTCTTGAAGTTGTTACACAATTCAAAAATAACTAAGGAGTTACTACATTCCAACGTATAAATTCTTTAAACAAAATTCACTAGAGCTCATATAACAATTATTTCAGGTTATTCAAACTTCCAAAAAAGTTACACTAAAATAGCTGATGTACGTGAAAGAAATGGTTAAAATTCGACATCATACTAATAACAAACAGAGATATTTAGTATCAGAAGTTAGAAGAAATGCCATGGAATCTGGATTATGATTTAACACAAAGAGAGCATCAACCAACTCCGCAAGATTATGTGGAGGAATATTAGTTGCCATTCTGACATACAAAATATGAAAAATCATAAATCAATAGAAAAAAATGTAAGGGTCGAAGCGACCAGTCAAGATAAAATTACCACAATCCCTAAAGAACCATTTAATAATAAGTTAGGGATCCGAGAGCGAGCTATCGAAATTTAGAACAAAATAAACCTGCAATAACAATGAGCTTGATCCATAAGAATAGTACACAAGTAAGTAAGATTAGAGGATTAAATGATGTGTACCGTATCCATGTCCAGGTCCGATAGAAGCATTAGTTCAGTAAGTGCTTGAAAAAATGAAGTTCAAGGAGTAAGTACTTCTAGTCCTCTAGTATAGTCAGTTAAAGTAAAAGATAATAAACAACACATACATAAAAAAATAAAAATAGTATGTATTAAACTAAAAGAATGAAGCTCAAAGAGTAGTCACATTTCACGATATGTGAGATGTTGATTAGAAGAGAGATATCTAAGCTTCTAATCTTTAAAACAGATAGCTAAAACTGAAATAGGTACAAGATGAAGAAATAGGATAAATGAAACATACTTCCAATATACATTTTGTATATCTCATTGCTGCAAGATTATCACCATCCACTGAGCCAAAATTCCCATGATCGCTTACAAGTAGACAATGCAGCGAAAAATCCTAAAAAGGGTATGTAATCGATAAGGTAAAAAAATAACTTACATAACGCTACAGTTAATAAAGACTATAGACTTGCTAGTGTGCAATGTCCTAAACCACAAATTCCCAACAGTCATTATATTTCTTGTACTGTAAAGACCTTTTTATCAAGATTCATGTTATATACATGCGCCATTCGGACCAGTGAATCATAGACAACATTATCACCATGCGGGTGAAACTTACCAAGGACCTAGGAGAAGTAAAAACAAAGTCCACTTGTGAGGTTAAATTCTGGATAATGAAATTAGGAAGCAAAAGAGGAACAAGATTTAAGTATGTAAATAATATTATTCAGAACTCAGATAACAACCTCTCCAACCACTCTAGCACATTTCTTATGTGGTTTATATGATAAAATCCCCAATTCATGCAATGCGTATCTGTAATCACAATATAAAAAATTAACTATGCGGTTACACCAATCACTGAATATACAATTCTGGAAACACTCCCATTTACACTCACTAAACCATAACCCCAAAAGAGGCCAAATAATCAATGCAATCACCAACGGCGGAGGATAGTGAGGGCAGGAGGGGGTGCTGCCCCCCCTAAAATCTGACTCATAGTTACCAATTTACATAAACTTTGGGTTTACTGATGAGGTTTGTCATGTCGGAGCTGGTTTATTTGTTTAAAATGGTGAAGAAGAAAGAAGAACTCAAGAAGAAAGAAGAAAAAAGTGTTTAGTATGAAAAAGAAGAATAGTAATAAATAGGCAAGTTGTGTTTGAAGGTCACGTGGGGGTGTCTTTTAATGTAATTGTAGGTTGTCATTTCTTTCATTTTCTTTTATATTTTTAATTTTCAACTTTATTATTGCTATACATATAAACATAGACATCTAAACATGGGGTGACACATCAAAACTAAAGATCGTTATAGACACAACGGATATGGTAATGACTCATTTCATGTTTTGGCCCCCCAAAGCAAGATGGTCAAGCTCCGCCACTGGCAATCACCACAACTCCCGCATAAAAGTCTTAAATCTCAAGATGTATAAAACCCGTTCATTAGAAATCAATCAAATACAAATCATGGATAGACATCTAACTAAATCTTGTTAGCAAGAAGTGTCATAACCATAAGTATCGACAAACCTTGATACATATAACCAGATAAATAGTTGTTATCAAATATCAATGTCAACCCGAATCAAACTAAACCAGATCAAATTAATAAATTGCTGCTCCTGAGAGAAAATAAAAAGAGCAACAATGTTGCTATTAGACAGAAACTCACTAACCAATTTGACCCTCACCCAGTCGTCATAAATCTCAACGTCTTCAACCTTAACTCCTTCAACGTAACACTTTCCTAAACTTTTTTCACATTACCTAACCCCTTGTCACATAAGGCCAAACCGAATAGCAGTTCCTAACCTAACGGAAACAAGATCCTACCATTTTACTTATTTACGTGCAAAGTAAACAATCTCATAACCAAAAATAATCAATATCTGCAATGTGTCACATCGCTCATCCTAATAATTAATAACTGTAACCTAAACAACCTATATCTTCATAGACCAGTAGATAATTTACGTATACTCGTTAATTTTTGTAAATTTTACCCAAAAAACACACGATAAACACCAATTCTGAATCAAATTTAATAACATCCCGAAAAACCGAACGAGCAATTAGTGTCTAATGTAAAGATAGAAACTATTCAAGTATAATTCTCTATTAGACATTTCATCAAACACGTTGTCACACCCCGTCTAAGGTGGAAACACGAGGTGCGAAGTTTCGGAGACATCGCATAAGATAGTAGATTACACCATACGTAGTTATAAAAGTTTAAATTTCATGATTTCACAAGAATACAATTTATAATGATAGAAAACGCTTGTCTTTAGAAAACATCTTGGTCGTTGGACACCTTTGATTTCAGGTACCTTCTATTTGGAAATGTTGATCACCTAAAAATGATACTCGAAAAGGTCAACATAAAGTTGATGAGCTCGTAGGTTTAGAATATAAACCCAGTTGTTGTGCCAGAGTTCGAGTAGGACAGTTGTGCAATATAATAGCGAAGTGCAAGCAGTATACATAGCAATCCAATAGAAATCATAGAAATCATAGCAATTAGATCATACCGACCATTCGTTAATGGTCCAAGCGCTTATAGTCCTCCGCACCTAATGCCTACCAGCTGGAGCTATATAGGTCGAAAATAGTTCTTAGTTTTAGTTATGTACCCCATAGCATGCATGAAGATATACAACAGCAATCACATACGCAATTATAGGCACATAACATTGTCTAAAAGCATTGAATTAGTTTTCAGCACATATGTAAAACAGTTTAAAATAGATTTTGAGCATCATTTTTCCCCAAGGAAAGTAGTTTTAAAAGTGGGGCTATGAGAACTCACCTCAAATAGAAATGAAAGTAGCTAAAAATAGATGAAAATCGAACGACGTACAACGGTACCTGGCCACGACCTAATAATAGAGTTTTGTTTTAGGGATACGTTATATGAAACTGAAAAATACATATGTGTTTTGTAAAAGAATTTTGTTATAAAAGTTGTAAAAGGTTTTTTTTATCTTGGTTGTGCGGTGATTGATAAACTGACTCGATGAACTTAAGTCTGCGTACGATGTATATTTAAAGAAATAAGAATTTAAGAATATAGGATTTAAGAAATAAGAATTAAAGAATTTAAAATTAAAAAAATAAGAATTTAAGAAATAAGAATTAAAGATATAAGAATTTAAGAAATAAGAATTAAAGGAATAAGAATTAAAGAAATAAGAATTAAAGAATTTAAAATTAAGGAAATAGTAATTAAATATGCTCCAGCAATTTACCCGATCCCCAAGTTATTTAGATGGTACGTTCTCGATGTAGATGCTAATGATGTTTTAGGCGTCTATGTTAAATAGTAGAAGTTTTTCAATAAAGTTATATTTTTCTCGTCTTTTAGTCAAAAAATAATAATATTTTATTATTTCGTCTTTTTGTCGGATTTTTAAGAAAGTAAGTCCTAGTAAAATATTTCTAAGTGCAGCTACTTTTACAAAATTTTGGCATGACCCGTTTGTTTATAAATGGTTCCCATGGTTTTAAAACCTTATTTTTCAAACACTTTTCCTTACATAAACAATTTCTGACAAAATGCCAAAATCCACATTTTATCAAAACACATTTTCCAAAAGACAGTTTAACTATCCTAAATTTATATAAGTATAATCGATCAAAACTCGTTTATGTTTACTAGTTTTCTTTTACTTATTGGGTTGTAAGCCCAATGTTAGTCTAATTTTTGCCCATTAGGCATTGGGCCTTCTAGCCCGTTAATAGTCTTACAGGTTTATAGTCCATGTTTAGCTCGCTATGCCTTGGGCCTTAAAGCCTATTAAGAGTTTTCTAGTTAGGCCGATTGTATATAATCACAAGTTCTTTAACCTTATTGGGCTTTTCAGCCCATTATGCCCAAACAAGTATTTTACAACCACTATAAGCCCAAAATAGTTTAAATAAGCAATAGGATAAATGAATAAGTACTTTGTTCGCCAAAATAAGCTAGACCAATAAGTCAAAAATAAGCCGGGATGTCATTAGGCTTTGCTGGGCCGGTTGACACGCATAAGCCTGATAAACAACTGAAAAAATAGAATAAGCCTGATAACGAGTCAGATAAGCTAACGAATAAGTAAATAAGCACTTTAGCATCAAAATAATCTATAAAATAAGACAAAAATATAATACGAGACCAATAAGCCCCAAAATAAGCTACGACTTATTTTGTCTTATTGGGCCGTGAGCCCAAACAGCCTGAAAAGCCATGAATAAGCTAGAAAATAAGCCCATAAGCTCGAAATTCTTTTAGTTTCCAAAATAAGCCATGAATAAGCTGGGTATATATATGTCGAAATTTTTAAATAAGTCAAGTACAAATTCCTTTTTGTTCCTTTTTTGTGTAGCGGCTAAGACAAGACCAAATAGCACTTATATGCTTATTAATAAGCTAAATAAGCTAGAAATTTTATGACCCAAAAATGTTATTTCACCAATCACAAACAAAATGTTAAAATGATGTTTTCCTTGTCTTCCCTTTTTCCTTAGGTTCAAACCAAACACACCCTTTAAGGCTTCTCGTAGATTTTAAAGTTTAGATTTTACAAAACGCATTGTACAACTAGTATTAATGCATCATTAGACTACTAAAAGTACAAAGATTAGAGAAATTTAAAGACTTGCAGAGTAAGGTTTTAAGATGAGGATTAGAGCTTGATCACACAACCCAAATGTGTTTATTTACCCACGACTACTAGAATCAAACCCGTATCTATTTGAGCTTCCTTGTTCTTGGAAAAAGTAAAAAAAAAGTATTGTATTGATGGTTTTGGGTGCTCGTCTGACTAGAGAAAGAAGAGAGGAACAAAGAATTTTTTGTTGGTAAGTGTTTAGGTGATGTAGCGTGTGTTTTTGAAATGGATATGTAGACAAAATCAGGGACCATAGGAGTTCCCATATTTTTGTTCCTATGTCTCCTTGGGGCCTGTTGAGGTACATGAGAAAAGGGGTATCCCATGTTTTTGAAGTTTAAGTTTTTCGGTAGATTTTTGTTCCGTTAAATGTAAATGTAGGTTCGTAAATTCACGTTTTGTAGATGTTTGTAAGAAATCATGAAATAACTTATAAAATGAGTTTATTTTTATTATTTGGGATAATTAGACATAAGATTTATTTATTGTCATGCCGGTACGTGTTGTGTGCCATTTTTTGCTGCGCGCGGGAAGATCTCCCAGTAAATGGTTATATCAAATCGTAGACGTTTAGAAAATAGAATTTTAAATCAAAAGTGATTTATTAATATATAAAATTGATATTTGACAATCGGTTAAACCGTAACTGTTTACGTATAGTAAAAGTCAACAGAAGTCACAATCCGAGTCATTTTATAAAATTTCAATGAGATAGTAATATGAAAGTATGATGTCATAGTATTTTGAGATACTATAACCTAGGAAAATCACCGGTTATCACACACGTTATGTGCAAAACCTAAATCATCGTACTAACAATACATTTATCACTAAATTGACGTATCAGCAACACGTAACACCTAATTCGCATCTACCGCACTATAGTACCACAAATCTTCATAACTAACACATAATTCACAGTGATCCATCAGATAAAACACACTATACCCGAGAGTGACGATCAAATGATTTATAGCACAAGATGTACGCCATCTGAGAGTGTCTCTGATTCAGCTAATTTTGTTAGCTATCAATCAAAAACCAAATCAACTGATTAGTTTATAAAGAAAATGGTTAGGGTGTACAGATCGAGTTGATGATAGGATTGAAATAAAAGAAAGTTGGTGATGAAGAGGTGAATTGGAAGGGATGCAGAGTTGAATAAACAAAGTGTGGTTTAGTGCGGTTATCTTTTCATTTTCTGTTTATTTATTTTTCTTTTTATCTTTTCTTATAAATAAATAATTGAAAAATATAACTTCACGCTTCAAAAGTATAAGGTTATTTCAGCTAACTCATCTCTAGTGTACTTCACTCTTGAAGGTGCGAAGTTTTTAATATTTCT
>BQNB010069191.1:13029-33582 GCA_026074375.1 Tanacetum coccineum | reverse complement strand
TATCTATTCGAGACCACAATAATGAGTATTATGGATTTAATTGGAGTAACTTATTTACATTGGTAAATTTTTAGGATTACGCCCAAAAAGCCTATCCATGTTGTTTATTAACTAACTACACCAGTTAGTTAACCTCAACTTTAAACCCTTTTCTACTCTTATCTTTAGAGTGAAGATCCATTAGAACAACCCATAGAGCCAATCTTTTAGGAATTACACCAACTATTTGTTTCCTTACACCCTTACACCTTAACCTACCCTGTTAGATTAAGTTTAATTTACAGTTGCTAGTTGCTTAAAGTGTAAAGTTTGTATTTCCCGAGTCTTGTGTCATTTTCTATCTTTGGTGCGGTTGGAAATTTGCACATTGCAAATGGGAATGTATATTATAGCCAAAACTCATGTGATTTTACTACCATCACAATTAATGGTGAGTTCAAAAAATGAAGAAACTATCGAAGGAATTATCCGGAATTATTATGATCGTGAAGATGGTGAAACTACACCGAGATTTGAAGTATAGTTAGCAAAAACAAAATTAAAAAAAAATTGGAAAAATGCAACAACAAAAAGAGAAAGAAAGTTTGAAGATAATCGTTTCGCAACTACCGAAGGAATTACACGAAGGATTGATTATTCGTTGATACGTCTAAAAAATCAACGATGTAGAGTATTGAACGAAGTGGAAGATATCACCACTTACCTTGTAGAGTATGTAAAGTTTTGGGATGATTGGGAAGTTGACCGTTACGGTAACGCCAACGTAGGTTGTTGTTTTTTGATCGATGATCAAGATGTTGTAAATAGTTGTGTCTTTATCATGGTAACGGTCAGGAAAAAGTGTCTAGCAACTTGTATCTTAGGCTTAATCTATTTGTTTCTTGATTTTTATTTAACAACAATTTACTTCCCTCTCACCTAATGATTAGCCGCTGGTTTTACGTGAATGAGGATTTGTTCGAGCATGCATCACTCAGTGAGTGAAATAATACGGCAATCCAAAATAATGGAATAAAAGACCTAGGAACGAGCAAGGAAGATTTTGAGCCCCAACGACAAATGAACCTAGGGGCGGGGCATTTTTGGGGAGTAGCCCGCTTTCCATTACTCAATAGGGCAATTCCTCGCACATAATTAAGGGAGCCATTGAAAGGTGACTAAAACACCAGAAATGGGGACTACCCGAGCTAATGATAGAGGCAAGAACACTTTCCAGCCAAGTCCCATTAATTGATCATAACGATATCGTGGAAATCCTGCACGGACCCATATATATAGGAACAGAAAAAGAATCACCTTGATACTAAACCGGATCGAGCCCGGGATCTTATTTGAAATGGGAAGATCTAGGATAGGCGGCCAACCTCCTGGAGAGAGCGATGTGCATGGACCAGGTGAGTAGGGATGCAGCTCCGTGGACCGCTCGTCGGGCCTGATAGGTGGTGGTATCACACCCTTCTCAAAGGAACCGTACGTGAGACTCCCGCGTCATACGGCTCCGTCCCGGAATCAGGACCCCCTTTCCTTTGACCAACGGGTCCTCAAACCAACTTGTCCTTCCTTTCTATTTCTCGGTAAGCGGTTTTTTTTTCATTCATTGATTGATTTGATTCAAGGTAGCTTTAGCTTGCTTCCAAGTCCAAGCGCTAGCGGTAGAAGCTAGTCGTCAGAAGGCGAACTTCCGGGCCGGGAAGGAGCCAAAAAAGGTGAGCGCCCCTGCGCGAGCCTTATTGAAAACTAAAGCAAGAAGGGAGAAAGTTGACTTTGAGAAAGAAGGTGCTTGTTGCCACTTTATTAGCAAGGTTGTTTACCTCAATAAAGGCGAAAACTTGCTTGACTATGACTAAGAAGATAGAAAGTGCCCTTTTCTCGGCTTAGTATGCTTTGGCTGTAGCCCTACCCTTTGCTGGCGCGGAAGCTACCGCAACTCAAATCAAAAATGAATTAAGGAATAAGACATTAGCATTAGAAAGAGTACAGAGGCATTCCGGGCCGACTACAATACAAGTCATGAGCGATAGCGAAGCTAAGCTGGATAGGCTTTTTTATGTCGAAAGCCCCAAAACTAGCTATCTTATAGCAGACAACTAAGGCAAGCCTACTCAACTAATCTCATAAGTTAAGTAAAGGCCTGTTTGCATCGCAACTAATAGAAAAAACGACTACTAGACTAGACTAGTAGTTGAGTGCTCCTTGTTGTTCGGATCTTGACCGGGTCCGAGCTTTCCAAGCTCTATGCTGTTGGGGAACTCTGCAAGGGTCTTACCACCTTCTTTATTTACTATATTTAAGTCTTTGGAGTACTTTAGGATTATATTCTGCGCTGAGGATTTATGCTTGTGGGCCAGGGTGAATATTGCAGACCAGCAGATCTGGTGGTCGACAATCGTTCGGACTTGGTAAAGGTTGTCGCGGCACCTGTAGTAGGACAGAGGACTTATCGTGATGCCCGCGGACCAATTTATGATGTCTCCGTCACTGACGTCCGTCAAGCAGGCCACGCGGATTGGCCAGGGTCTTCTTCGGCTAATGAGACCTCGATCCTGAAGCCTTCGGAGTATCTTTTTGATAGGCGCCTCTATTTGTATGGGGAATTCCCTTCTAATAGATCTCGCCCAGTCTCCCTCTCCTTCCCCCGCCACCTTCCGACCCGTGGGAGTATACAATGACAACTTCCGGACACTCATGCCCGATCGTGAGACTGCCTGTTGGACGTCCGATGGCACCTTACTCCGACCTGAGCTATGCAACAACGAGATCGTCCTTGATCCTTGTCGGATGTGCTTGACGGTCCCCCATAATACGCTCACTTGGGGACTTCTTACTCCAGCTGTTCCAAGAGTGTCCGCTAGTTGAACCGCGTCTAGTAGACTCCCTGTTCCGCTCATCCCCTTCGTCAGCCGTCATTACGGCCATGTATGCATGTCTTAGCTGCCTCGTTGGTTTACGAATTTTGGTGAAAGTTAGAAGGCTCCTACCTTATATCATTCTTCATCCTAACCGTTGGTTAAATTCGAATAAGGATGTGATCGAACACACATGTCTATTCCATTGTTACGGCCATGTATGTGTGCTTCAGCTGCTTTGTTGGAATGGTACTTCTGGTGAAAGATTGTAGAATGATCAATCGTAAGCCTTTCCATATAAAAAAACCCATATTTACCTTTATAAACTTGTTACTCCTTGGCTTTAGTGGTGGAGATGTGTATCCTTGCCAAGATTATGATAGAATACTCGTCACGACCGAGCAAATGAGCGATTTAGTTACATGTTACCACATAGATTAGTTGAGTGATTTGAGTGTTTTCATCTTCCTATTTCGTGAGGTGTTTGGTTGTGTACTTGTAATAGATCAGATAAATGCTTTAACAGAAAATATCCTTAGGGGTACATTTTTATAAACTTCTAAAGGCAACTTGAGGACAAGTAGGATTCAAGTGGGGGGATATTTGATGACATTAAATAACGTCTATTTTATAGCATCATTTATCCCATGCAATTAACCCATTTTGTATAATTATTGCAAAGAATTGTTACTTAATTATTTATATTTGAGAATTGCAGTAATTACAAAGTACTTGGTGAAGTTATGCTAAAAGGCACGCATTTTGGAGCTTAAATGAAGAGTTCGAGAAAGTCTACTGATCTGACAGCCAATATGTCGTATTATTCTAGACCTATACGACGTATCCAAGACTTTGAGGAATCAAAAGACCATTGCCTGACTTTAAAGAATACGTCGTATCCACATCAACAATACGTCGTATATAATACTTTGGTCAATGATGAAGAAGGAACTAGTTTTACCTCAATACACTGTATCCATCAAGAAGATGCGGCATATCCGTGCCTACACTTCACAAGAAACCACGAAGACATAAAGACCAATAGGCCGTATCCAGGAGGCATCAATAAGCCATATTCATAATATAGTAATAAAATATTATGGAAGATATCAAACGTGATCCTTACTCTAAGAAATCCCCAATACGCCGTATCCAACATTGCTCGATACGGCGTATCGACTAGTTTCCAGACCCTATAAATAGACGACCCAAAACTTAGTTTTAGGTATGCAAGTGAATCCCTAAACCACCAAGTCGACCAAGAGATGAATAAAGGAGAATAGAAGGTCAAAAAAGAGCCTCAAGATCATAGGAAAACTCTTGTAGTCTTCGCGCAACCGAATACATGTTCGATTAAAGTTTCTTTATTTTAATCGTTCATATATCAAACCGTGTGTATTTTTACAATGACTATCGGCTGATACCTTTAGGTATCAGCCATGGTTATGAAGTTCTAATGTTTGGTTTGTTTATCTTGATTGCTTAATTTATCGTTGATTGTTGTTTATGTTTATCAATTTATATTCGTTTACGTGCTTAAGTATGAGACCTATCATTCAACTGGGTCTAGTCCTACATATTTAATGTGCTACAACTTCGATGTTGTTTGGGCGTAGGCTAAGAGTCCGGGATAGCTCTCCATATTACAATTTATATATCTAGAATCATAGGATCACAAATATTAACCTATCCTTGCCTTTAGTTTAGTGAGCTTAGTTGAGCCATAAGGTGACCTTGGTATCAACGAGTACGTTCTTATTCCATTGGTAAGGTCTTGGACAGTGGACTACTAGTATATAACGAGCCGTTAAGCAGTAAGTAGGGTAAAGTCTCCATGAGCTAGGGTTTAGTAAGAGAACCATTATTAATCTCCTAAGGTAGATTATAATCAATAAACGCTTGCTTTATGCGGACACGTCTAATTATGACAGGATTAGCGTGTCTAGGTCTTAGGAAGAAGTACCGCCTAAGTCTATGAATGACATGCCCCTGCGAGATAAGATAATCATTGTACTAAATAAACAAACCTGCATTTTATTGGATTATCATGATTGATACATTTTCCTTACATTAGTTCTCGACCGCTTCTCTATCGTTTGCTTGTCTTTTTTTGTATGTTTTTTCCTTTACTTGTCATCAAAACCTTAGGTTAGATACAAAAATCTGTGCCAGTCTCTCAAACTGAAACCCCCCTTTTGCATTAGTTTTAGGTTTAACTTAGATAACTAAAATACTGATAGAATTAGGAATTAACACTCTCGCTCTTAGTGATCGACACCCTACTTACCAACGAACCTATAATTGACCGGGTACACTACCCGTTAGAGTGTTGTTTTTAGGTATAGTTGGCATAAAATAAATAGTAAAACTTGATACATAAATAACATATACACAATGACACACCAGGGGTAACATCAGTATTTCACATACACACATATACTCCTCATGTATCTGTACCCTTAAAACTTACACACACTTATTCACTCTCAACCACATTCTCTCACCTCTCTTGATAGATCTCAACCACCCCAAATTATTAAACAAACCCTAATTTTACCCCCAAATTGTATGAAAAATGGATTTACCTGATGAAATCACATCGAGGAAGTGTAAATCAAAGGTCGATTCATCATCTACTGAAGCTGATGAAGCCGTGAAAGGTAAATTTTTTTTGCTTTTATGCTTATTTTTTAGTTTATTATGCTTAAATTATTTGTATGCTTATTTTCATTTGATTATTTGTGTGCTTATTTGAGTATGCTAAAAAACATGGCAAGAAGAGGAAGGTTGTTCGAAAGTCTGAGAAGCGTAAGCATGTTTCTGAGTTTGATTCGTCTAAAGAAGAGAAGGTCTTAAAGCCTAAGAAACTTTCTAAGAAGAAGAAGAAGCAAGTTTTCGAGTCTTCCTCATCCTATGAAGATGAGAACCCCTTTAAGAATAAGAAGAAGCATGCAAAGTAGGGAAAGGATGTAAAGAAGAAAAAGAAGAAACCACTGACCCCCGCGTAGATCAAGAGAGAAGAGTATTTAAGTGATTTTCCAATTTTGCATTCTAGGATAGTACCTTATTCATTGTTTTCTTTAATTTATGACTCCCAAGTTGACATGAATCAATTCTATCAGATGTTGAGTTTTCTTCAATGCACAATGTTTTTATAGACACACTTCCCGCTCGACTTGCAAGGTTTGTGGTGAGAGCTTTCACTGGCTCAAGTTACGAGTTTAAGCTGGACATGGGTATTATTCGTGTGACTCTTGAGAAAGTCCACAAGATTTTAGGAGTTCCTCTTGGTGGAACTTCTATATTTAATTTACCCGTGATACATCTTGATGACCCGTTTATAAAGATGTGGTTTAAGCAATTTCAACCAAAGCCTTTAAAGGATATCCATGCTTCTAATATTGCTGGAAAATTGGTTCTCGCAAAGACAGTTGACTTTATGTTTAAACTCAACTTTCTTATGCTATTTACAAACGTTATAGGTACCGCTGATACAATGAAAGTGATTTTTAATCTGACTATTTTTTGACGCATTCGCGAAGATACAAACGTTGCTGGAATTGATTGGTGCGGATTCATTTACAAATGTCTTCAAGACAGTGCAGAACCGAAGACTGTTAATGGCTTTTACATTGGTTCATTGTGCTTCTTGATTGTAAGTTTATCTTTTTATGTTTATATATTTTATTCATTTTATGGCCTTCTTGATTGTATGTTTGTATATATTTCTTTTTTTAACAGCTCTTGTATTTTGATTTAACAAAGTTTTATCAGTTTCCAGTTATTCATTAATGACCTGGTATCTAAAACTGGACAAAAAGTGCCATGAATCTACGACAAGAATTAGAAATCCAGGAAGAAGTCATTGGTAATTGGATCTGCATGAAACATGGACTGAATCTGAAGTAGATCAAACTGAAGGTTTTTATGACGTTGGTGACAATGTGAACCAGACTCGTACTTTAGTTGTTCCTCCTACTGACAAATATGTTTGACTGTTTTTTTATGTCAAGTAGTATCTTTGGTTTTATTTAATACTATGGATCTTGATTGATGATTAGTATGTGTAAAATAAAGTGTATTTAGTGTGTGTGTTTAGAGAGATAATTTTTAGCAATTTTCCGTTTCTCACTTGATGTTGATACGAATGAGTTGGTGAATGAGTGTTACACACCATTATGATGACTAGTAAGCCTTATTTATACTTAGAGGTGTGCTAAGTATAAATAAATTACAATAGTAGTCCTTATACTATTCCTTTGTATGTATATTGATCCTAAAAAATATATATCCTATTATTACATCAAAATGTAGAATTTATCTATAATTCCAACAATCTCCACCTATGTAATGATAGGATAGATTTGGATCTCTTTCTTGTGGCTCAAAAATGCTGAGAATTCTTTGTGAAAGCTGGGGACGACCTTGTAGCATATCTGTAACAACTGTCGTGTTTAGACTTAAATTTATTTAATAACTTGAGTATTTTATTGTTTTGCGAATATTTGATTTTTACGTGAAACCGGGAAGTTACCTCGCGTATAACTGAAAAACGTCATTCGGACGCGTTCTGGCTTTTAAATAAGCGTAGTCTCTTTACGACTATCACATTTCGACTTAACGAACATGATTTTATATTATTTATATTTTTATTTTAAACGTCACGCGTTTTTAACTTTTATGGGTTACGTAAATTCTAACTAGTCATTTTACTTGCACATGCATTCTGATAACATCAAATATTTAATACTTTTTCATGTCAAATTCTCGCGTTTATTGCCTTGCTTTATATCAATTTTATATGAATTCGATACTTAATTCATTTATTTTGCGAACTCAGGTAATTTGGGCATTGGAACGGAAAAGATGCAGAAAATGAACGAATTACATCAAAATCCGCATTAAGAAAGAATTACGACGTAATTGGCCCATATGGATTACGCCGTAATATTGTTACATGTGAAATAATAACGGCAAAGAAATTATGGCGTAACGTCCCGGCCGTAATTAATCATTTATAACGAAGATTTGGTGCTGACGAGGCATTACAGCGTAACGTCCCGTACGAGTTACGCCATAAAATATTATTATGGAAATGATATTCATGCTGACTAAGGGTTACGGCGTAACGTAATAATATAATTACGCCGTAACATATTTTTACACTACATAATTGAAAGCCACGTCAAAAGGTTTACGACGTAACGTTGTCGATGCCGTTACGCCGTAATGATGAGTCATCATAGGGACCGAAGTTGCATAAATACTATGAAGTTTAAAAAAATAAATAGAAACAATATGGACGACGAGGGACTAAGATTGCCAAGTCCCCAAACTTGCTAATTAGTATAAATAGTGTTCGATGGAACACATTCTGTATCAATTCACATTCGGTGGTACAAGTCGACCGAAAGAAAAGAAGGAAAAAGAGAGCAGGCAGCTTGCTTGCTTGGGTATAGGGCAAACCCTGCAAACCCTTCAGGGTTTGCCATGGTGTTCGACTAGGGGATCGAGAGCATTAATTCAGCACAATTTGTAATCATACTTCAATTTATTTTGGTCAATATAATTACCCATATTATTTTGATTGAGCAGATCTTGCGGTTTAATTTATTGTGGCTATGTTATTAATTGTTTTTTATTATTTGTTCTTGGTATTTAATTTATTAATAATCCTAGTGATTATTAATTTATGATGTTATTGTTTTATCGCTTTCTTTATTAATCTATGTAGTGCGTTTAAGTGATCCTTGTGCTTCTGAGTAAGTATTAAGTTAAGGTTGTGAGAACTCTTGGTGTATTGTGATCTACGACGGCAAGTGTTTTCTATTCTTCCAAGTGAATGACTAATATTCATTGGTGGGTCGACCTATGACCCCTTAACATTAATACTCAGTTAGGAGTACAAGCTAATATGGAGACCTCCTGTTAGAATTAAGTGTATCTCATAGTTAAAAGGAAACCTCAATGATTGTAGACTAAGAATAGGTTAATTCTCCTTGTGAGTCCATTCCACTCAGTAAACATAGGTTAGGTTTGAACTACATAATTGGACCTAATGAATGTAATACGCCTTCTAAGGTTGCGATTAGAACATTGTACATAAGATCGTAATTAAATGTGTCCATCCTTCCTAGTTGTCTGCCACTATACCATTTCCCTTTTCGTCAAGCAAGGCTTACCACCAAAACAACTCTACAATAATCTCAAGTATTCAAACAAGCTTTCTTTCCTGCTTTCTTAGGTAGAACAATAAAATCAATTAGACAATTAGAGGCACAAACCGTTCTTTGGGTCGACACCCGTACTTACCAATCACTACACTATACACGATAGGGTACACTGCTCTTTAGTGTGTAGGAATAGTCAAGGTAGTCAGGGTTTTATAAATGTAAAACCTGACGTACGTTTTATTTAAAAGAAATTACGCATCACATACCACCTAAAATATCTAGATATTACCTCGATAACAAATTCAAAAGTTAGATGAAATTGGTCCCCTCCCTTGCTTGAGTCGTCCGCACACCTCACACCCAACACATTTCCAATAATTTTGCTAATGTGTCTCCTTGGTATAAATCTTTTTGTCTTGTCTCCTAATAACTTTTGATACATCTCCATGTGCAATCATAAATAGACCCAATATACAACATTCTTTCATTCATTCACCTACAAAACACACACACTAAACAAAATTCTCTCATCTTTTCCCCTCTCTTTCTTTTGGTTCGATAGAACCCACAAAACAAACACACACTTTGTGTTTTGTTTTCCTTCTTCTCAATATTTTGGTTACTAGTGATTCTTGGTTATTGTTTTCGGGATATTCAAGATCTTTTTCTGGATATATTCGAGTTCATTCCGGGTCAAATCCATCACTTTTCTACACTTTGTAAGCCTTGTCATTTTCTTTCTTCATAACATACTTTTATAAGTTTTCATTAGGGAACATCATCTCTTGTTCTTTCAAAAACGTCATCACCCGTGTTTTTGTAAACATTTTTACAAGAAACTAACAAGATAAAAAGAATATGTACAACTTATATTGTGTTTTTGAGTTTTTCTTAATATTGTTGCACTTTTGGGTTAATATTGTGATTAAGAGTGTTAAAAGTGGTTTATGATGGTATTGTAAGAATTGGTGGAAGGGATTAGGTAGACTTGAAGTTGTTGAGTGTTGGTAACAATCGGTGGAAGAAATTTAGGTTAGTTTTGAAGTTGTGTGGTTTGCGGCTAAAAATATAGAGTAGTTTTAGGTATAAATAAATGTCGTCTAGATTTTTGTAAGAAGTAAGATGATAGTTTTAGGTATAAATACATGTCGTCTAGATTTTTGTAAGAAGTAAGATGAGTAGTTGAAACACTTTAAAATTTGTCTAAAAATATATTAGTACACTTAAATACGAACTCGTGGATATAAAGAACGCTAAAAACGAACTTAAAACGAGTGAGTTATGACTAAATGAAGTTCAGACGAAAACTAGTATTTTTCCAGCTCAAAACTGTTTTCGACGCAATCTGTCCAGTTTACGTTTTTTTGTTTTCGACCCATTTCGAGTCCGAGTCGGGTAAAACTTATAAAGGAAAACTTGTAGAACGAGATTTTTCCTTGAAACGTAGCTTTTAACCATCCCATGAATCTTTATAACAAAGGAGTTACGCCCACGTGAAAAATGACTAAAATCTGGAATTTTATAAAAATAATATGAGCTGTTTGGAAATTAAAATAAGGTTTTTGGGCGTTTTCGTGTCCGAACGAGCTATAAAATCCTTAACAAATATTATAGTATCACTTATATATTTTCTATGTGCGTCGGAAACCTTCTAATAGTATTTTTAATAAGCGAGATAGGATATGTTAGAGCTAGTGACGTAAAGTACGCTAGTAAAGAATTAATGACGGATAAGAATTTGGTAGCTAGACTTTGGTAAGAATACTTAGTGCGTTTTAGGTGAAATACAAATTTAACGGAAATATTTATAAAACGGATATTGTGCGGGAGTACTTAAGATTAATAAGTAGAAGTTTGTTTAACATCGAAACTTAATAAAATAGTAGTTTTTGGTTTAATGTCGATGCTTAATAAAAATAGTAACTTTCGTTGTGTGTTGATACTTGATGAAAACAATATAACTTTTACGAGTACACATTTTGACTTACTTAACTAAAACGCAAACACGTTCGGGTTATGAGAACCACTACAAGAATCCTGTTCATTACCCACGGTAATTACACACAAAATTTGATACATGGGTACTCACCCACATATTACCCATAAATTACCCACAATTAGCGATTTAGAAAACAATTCAAGTTTACCCATTAATCTCCCACAATTTTGCCCATGAAATTACCCATAGCATTGTATTTTGTATGTATTTTGTGGGAAAATGTTTGCGCAAAAATGTTTCCCACCAATCACCCAAAATTCTACTATCGTGGGTAAATACATAGCTAATATCATGGGTAAATTTTTGTTAACCACGAATTACCCATAACAATCATGTTTATGAGTACTTTTTTATGGCTAATTTGTGGGTAACTAGATACGCACATGATGAATTATGTCCATTGCATTTGTTATTCAAGAGATGGTAGTTTAAGAACCGGTAAACAAGTACAAGCAAAAAACCAAAGCGGCTTTGCAAATTGGTATGTGATGTGAACCATCAAGTAAGAGCTTCTGGGGTGAATTATCAGCTTAGGCACATATATGATACTCTATCAGATAGTTGGTGGTGTATAGATGTATCAATTAAATTTTCTTTTAAAAACAAAAATAAAACACGTTACAGTAGAATGAATAAATCCAAACCACCTATATAAATGTTTTGCGTTGTATGTTATTGCACAACATACCACACATGTTTTACTAACCAAACCGAACTGATTTTAAACACATCGCGCTTTGAAAAATGAATTTAACACAGTGAGTTTTATATACGTTTCATTTTAAGCCGTTGAGAACTTACTTTTATAAATTTAGTAAAAGTATATGTGGGAACTTCAAATAGTAAAAATACTAAATGACATTTTACAAGAGCCATTGCTATTTAATCGATCTTGATAAGAAAATATCGTAGATGTGCACGATCATAAACTAGTATTATTATCTTAATTATATTTATTAATCTTATTTTCATGTTAGTTATTGTAATCATATAATTCAAATGTATCTAATTCTAGGTGTGGGCCATGTTAGGTTTGGGTAGGTTTTTGGCCAAATCAAAACTCAACCAATATATTTCGTTTAAAAAAAAATTAAAACTAAAACTGATCGGTTTTTCTTAGTTCGGATATTTCAATTCCTTACCAGTTTCGTTTCTGTTTTGGTTACTTAGGTTTTAACACTTAATATATGGGTTTGGCCAATTCATACTTGTAACACCCCCAAAATGGGTCGCAGCGGAATAAGGATCCGGGGCATGTTACTTCAAGATCAACAGCACAAGATATATATAAGAACGACACAAAAGTCGTTTAAACTGATACATTGGATTTAAATAAAAGATATATTACAAAAGCTTATAGCTTTACTTGTTCTTTGTTTCATATTACAAAAGACAACATATTTTTCCCAAAACATGATACACATAAGTCTTTAACTGTACAATCCCAAAACATAATCCAATGCATCCTTGGCATCTCGTGCCTAATGACCTCCTGAAAACATTGCTTAAAACGTCAACAAAATTGTTGGTGAATTCATAGGTTTATGTATTTAAATTATGCAGGACCGCAAGACTTTCACGTGATGTTTACAACATATGCCAACAATCACAAAACCAGATTATTGTTGCACTAAGCTCATGACACCGAAGCTCAACCTATATTTGCTATTTTAGCAGTTATTTTGCCCGTACAGATGTTGTAACCCGCAACATCCAAGTCCGACATGGTCAACGTTCGTTCCTAGTGATAGCTAATCACCCAAACGGGGAGGTTAATCCCAATAGATCTATTTATATCATTCGCGCTCACATAATGTAATTCACAACTACATCTATGCAATTAACAGTTCATGAATAATGGGCTCAGGAGGGTTATCGCTACTTAGGCAACACATAATCAATATACTTTCAACACTTGCGTCCAATTTATAAAACAAAGCATGTTCTCACCCCAAATAATAATAAATCAGTAAAACTGTAAAAAGTGGGGCTATGAACTCACCTTGAGTACAGATAGCTCAATTAATCTCAGATAAAACGTCACACAAGACGATAAATGCAACCTATTTAAATTAAGGCTGTATAAGTACTGAGTACTTTTAATTAACAACACTGAATATAATCTTATAGTTGTTACATCGTACTATCGTTCGGGCTATCATAAATAAAGAGGTCATGACATGACGTACGAGGAGTTTAGGACACTTTAAATCGTAAATCCAACAACTCATCGATACGCCATCCGAAGAGGCCTCATTATGAAACTCCCTAGTAATATAGCACTTTGATAACCACTCAATATTCTATATAGCATAATCACCGACTAATCAACAATGCATACTGTAATATTTAATTGGTTGATGTTTTGCATGACTTCCATAGTTTATAAAATATATTTGATTGATTTAGTGTAGTACTAGTTTGTATTATATTTTAAAAGTATTAGTGGTCACAACTTGGTTATCAAATTACACTTATTCATGTATAAACTTTTATCCACTACATTGCAACGGAAAAACCGTTCCGAATCACCATTGATTATTGCCATTAACGTTAGTACTACCTGGATGTAAAAAGGATGACAGGTACTATTCACCAAGAGATTTAGCAACAATTACTTTTTGTAAAAAATATAATCATCATCCTCGAATTCAATATTTTTACCCACATGATTATATATGCGATTAAAGATACCCACGGATCACACACAACCACATATATGGGTAATCTCGTGGTACTAAACAAAGACCCACAAAAAAATTCCCACAAAAAGAATACAATCACCCACAAGAACTGTAACACCCCTCTCTGATGAAAGGCATCACTTCATAATCATGGCGTCATATCAAAGCATAAAAGGCATAAAACATAACTGATAACATAACAAGGTGGAAAGCCGGAATCAAACTTCGGCTCCCATTATGAAGTTTAACATGCATAAACGTAACGGAAGTTTGAAGGACAAAACATGTGTCCAAAACATAAGTCTGCAAAAGTCAATGATAATAGAGTGGAAGCTAAAGGGTCTCTCCCTAGCACAATCTCTCATGCCCAACTCCCTCTAGTTACCTGCCGTAAGAAACATGAAAAGAAATACGGCTGAGCATAACGCTCAGTGAACGGATATAATGATAAAGAAATAATAACATAAGTCCTGGATAAGGAATATAAAGCAGCGGAAAGATTCATGAGTGTCATGAGGAACCTGGAGAAATATGTCATGAAGAATAGCAATGAACGCGTAAAACATGGTTATATTACTGTAAAGAGTAATGGAATAACATAGGCAGCATAACATAGAGATAAGGATTTGCCCACGAGCTCATATAATCATACATAATAATAACGTGCATACATGCATAAAGTAGAGGGGATGCCTCAACATGTACTAGAGGGGTGACCTCTTATAATAAAATGGGTGGAGGGATCAACTCCAATGTGATGGGATGTAGAGCACACACCAACCAATCACCATGAAACGTATAAACATGTAAACTAGGATGCACCCATACGCCCCGAATAATAATGGCCAGACATGAAATAAAGTAACATGAAAAGGGACGCCGCGTGAAATCACTCTCAACGCGAAAGAGTCATGACACAGGTGCCTCAAGTGTCATGGTCATGGTACCTCCATAACTAGGTGGTAAGTCACATAAATCATGGTCATGCATATATATATAGCTCGGGCAGTGGGACATGAAATAAACATGGAATAAATCATGGCAAAACATAGAAATGGGGAAGCATAGCAGTTCTGGGGAAATGAATCATGAATAGAAGGAATGTCCTTACTGAAAGGACGGAATATCCGTACCTGGACAATGAAGCAGTGAAAGGAAGAAAACAGAAAGGTATTACTCCGTCTTCACGCGTGCTACATGATAAAGAGCTTGTATAAGTTACTTGTGCATGATTTAAGTTTCTTTCTATTTTTAGTAACTTTCTATTTTTGGTAACTTTCCTTGATTGGTATACTTGTATGTTTCTTGGATTGTTGTATTCCATGATTTGTATCTTGTTATACTTGGTATTCTAAAAGTAGTACTTTCCTTATTTAGTAAGTTTCCAAAAATAGCAGGTTTCTATAAATAGTAACTTTCTAAAAATAGCAGGTTTCCATAATTAGTAACTTTCTAAAAATAGCAGGTTTCCATTTCTGTGTCTTGGATTAATAATAATCTATTGTTATTAATTTAGATAAATCATGTTATTTAATATACTTTAGTTATAATTGGTAATTAATTATAATTAGGGATATAATGTCATTTTCATGATTTCAAGGGTAAAACTGTAGTTAATTAAAGTTAAAGGGTTTAAAGTATCATTTCCATAAGTTAGGGGTCATAATTGTCATTACTTGTAAGTTTAAGGTCTAAAATGCAATTTATTAAAGTCAAGGGTTTTAAGATGCACTTAGGGTAATTATTTAAATTCCCGACGATCGCAGTTATCATTTCAATACTCGGTCATGATCACACACATATGTTGCCGAGCCCATTGGGCCTCGGCTTGGTCTTGGGCCTCACACACATACGACAACTCCACACACATGACTTGCCGAGCCCATTGGGCCTCGGTTGGTCTCTTGGGCTACACGGTCCATGTAACAAACAACCATAAGCCCAAATTAAATTGGCTCATAAGCCCACACTTAAACCTAACAACTTAACCATAAGCCCACATGTATAACCAAAAATTCTTTAAGTCAATAAGCCTACATATAAGCCGAATTACACATAAGCCATAACCCAATTTAGCCAAAAATTTATAAGTTCATAAGCCACAAATAAGTTAAACATGTCATACACCAGTCCCCAATAATTTCAGAATTACAAAAACAAGTCCTTGGCAGAACTATAATTAACACATTCGGACATGCATTTAAATTCCACAAACAAACCCTAGTATAAATTATTTCCAAATCAATGACAATCATTATTATACCAATAATTGAGGCCTAAAAAGAATCTGGAAAAAAATATAAAAACTCAACCAACCCCCAACACGTTATATAAAACATTTTCTTTCCTTTTTCCCTATAATTTCGAATTCGGCTAAAACCATAAAATCCAAAATAATTGTTTTGAAGTCTTCCAATAATTTTTAAAAAACCATCAATTATCTGAGATATAAAATATCTTAGAAGAAAAAATATAAAACTAATTTTAAAATTCTTATAATATGCCGATTACATTTCTAGCAAATAATTAGGGTTTCGACCTTCTTTTGTCCAATAATTATCTATCACATAGCAAGAACAATTTTATAAGATTATTATGATTCCATATGAAGAGTAAAACGAGTTTAAGAAATACCTGTGATGATCTGGAATTCGTGTGAATTATTTAAACCCCTGTTGGTATTTTCGAATCAGAAATAAGCCCCACCATCGAACCAATGAACAAGAAATCTTTATTATTAAGTTTTTCTTGTGTTTCCTTGATCTTCAAATAGCCCTTGGAAAAATGATAAATGGCCTGGAAAAATTCGTTGCTCACTTTTTCTTCTTGATTTTTTTTTGATGTGCCGATGTAAGTGTTTTTTAGTTATTTTTAGGGTTTTTCAAATACTAACAATTGGTTAGTTAGTTTTTTTTATAGGATTGTTTGACCGAATTTATGGATTCCAAATAATAAAATCAGATTTCATAATTGTACTAAATATTTTATTTTCCCTTATTAACATGATTTATATGTAGTACATTCTTTACATATATAAGTAATTTTAATTACATAAAATACGGTAAAAGTCGAATTTTTCTTTAAATAATAAATAACATAATTATTTTCCTTGCATAATATAAAGTATTAAAATCCTTTACATAAATTATTTCATATTTTGTCACAAATGTTGCATTTTTTCATGATTTAAGAATTAAAATGAATTTTATTACATGCTTTTATGCATTTTTATTGCCTTTGGGGCGTTTGGTAATTTTACACATGTTTGAGATTTGGGTTATAACATTTATGTTTCCCGGTGTATTCATGAATCTTTAAATTTCGTGTGCTAACTTTTCATGAGGTATTTAATATACGTTTTTACTTGTCGTGATTTATTAAATATTAAAAGTTTAAATTTAATGGGAATTTCATGCGGGTTTTACAAGATGAGTACGTGCCATGAGTATTTATATTCATTCTGGACTTAAGGCTAAGATTTTAGAAGCACAGGGCAAAGCTTCCAAGGATCTCAAAGCCCCAGCTAGAAGTGGCTAAGAAGGAAAGAAACACACTTTGGAGCAACAGATGAATGTGGAATTCACTTCTTCGTTCGTATCTCTATTCCATCAGTTGTGGTGTAAGGAAACTGATCCATGATGGAATGCTCATACTCTAGATATTCAATACATCCGTGTGGTGAGATAAGATGTACAATGATCTAAAAGACTTGTTTGGTGGCCTTGTATGAAGAGAGATGTGCTGAGTACATTTAGCAGGTGTCCTTACGGTGCTCTAAGATTACAGCCGAAACATCAGAAACCTCCAGAATACTTCAGCAACCAAAAATCCCTGAGTGGAATGGGAAGAAGGATAAGAACGATGGACTTAGTTACAAAGATTGCCTGCAGCAGCATATGGGTAAGAAGCTATTGGTTATTGTTGTATATATTGAACAAGTCGGCTCACTTCCTAGCCGTATTCGATAGAAGATTACAAAAACAAGAAGCCTGGCAACCTTCAACAACCAGAAATTCCTGAGTGGAAATGGGAAAAGATAACGATGGACTTTGTCACAAAGTTGCCTAAAAGTAGCAGTGGGCATGATACGATTTGGGTCGTTGTTGATAGATTGACCAAGTCGGCTCACTTCTTACCTATTCGTGAAGACTACAAGACGGAGAAATTAGCAAAGATTTATACCAATGAGATTGTAGCGAGACATGGTGTGCCGGTATCAATCATTTCAGACCGTGATGGTCGATTCACGTCACACTTATGGCAAGCTTTTCAGGAAGCGTTGGGTACGAGACTAGACATGAGTACGGCTTACCACCCTCAGACCGACGGTCAGAGTGAGCGTACTATTCAAACGCTGGAGGATATGCTTCGAGCTTGTGTTATGGATTTTGGTGGCAGTTGGGATACTCATCTTCCATTGATTGAGTTTTCTTATAATAACAGCTACCACACAAGCATTAAGTGTGCACCATTCGAGGCTCTGTACGGGCGAAAATGTAGATCCCCCGTTATATGGACTGAAGTTGGAGAAAGTCAGCTTATTGGACCAGAGATTGTGCAAGAAACGACTGAAAAGATTTTTCAAATCAAGGAAAGATTAAAGACGGCTAGGAGTCGCCAGAAAAGCTATGCTGATAAGAGGCGTAAACCTCTTGAATTCGAAGTTGGAGACCGAGTGTTACTAAAGGTATCTCCATGGAAGGGAGTGGTACGATTTGGTAAAAAGGGAAAACTAGCACCACGATATGTCGGACCGTTTGAAATCATCGAGCGTGTTGGACCGGTGGCTTATCGGCTGAAGTTACCCCAGGAGCTAAGTTGTGTTCACGACACGTTTCATGTATCGAACCTCAAGAAATGTTTAGCTGAGCCAGATGTTCAAGTACCTTTGGATGAGATCGAGATTGATGAAAATCTGCGATTTGTCGAAGAGCCTATTGAGATCGTAGAGCGGGATGTGAAGAAGCTAAAGCGGAGAAGAATCCCATTAGTCAAAGTTCGTTGGAACTCTCGTCAAGGAGCTGAGTATACTTGGGAACGTGAAGACCAATTCCGGAAGAAATATCCGAATCTTTTCTCCGAACCTGTACTTTCCTCAAATGCCGAAACTTGAGCCTTGAGGACAAGGCTCTTCTAACCGGAGGAGACTGTAACATTTCATATTTTCAGGTCTTTTACGACATCATCTATTTTACTAAATTTTTTTTTTCTCGTACGCGTTTACTTTTATTTTTAATAGTTAAGTTAAATCGCGTAAGTTAAAAATTATCGTTTAGCGTAAACGGACACCAAACAATTAAATGTTTACATCAAGCAAGGGTTATATAATTATTTTGAGGATAATTATTAACTTTGTTCATTTTATTTTTATCGGATACGTAAAGTGTATACGTTTCGCGATAAATTGCGTTTAGACACTCCCGGAACCACAAAAACTTTCCTACGCTTCAACAAATACCCACTTTTATACCCAATACATAAAAGTTACTAAAATATATCATGTACATCTTTGTTTTGCCGAAATTCTTGCATCATGTACAAAGATATACATGAAAATTTAGTTTAAACTTGCAACTTGGTCAAATTAGACACCATACTTCATAAATGGCACCATTCCTACCATACCTTGACCAAAGACTAGGACCATGGCCATTCCTAAGACTCTTTTATGTCCCCTTGACTAACCTAACATGTTTACTACTTATACATTGTGCAAGTAACAAAGGAAAGACTCATAACATTAACACTTGACCAAAAATCAAACAAAATCACCTCCTTTACCCTCTCTATATGCTACGGCAAACAAGCACCCCTTTACCAAACCCATACAAAATTTTCTACAATCCATACACTTCTATATACACCTATTCTAAGATATACTAAGGCATTTGCAAGCATTGAATCACCATTTCCAAGTATTTCACAAGTAAAAGGAAGTTAGGGTTCTATTAAGGAAAGCTAGGGTTTATTAAGTGCAAGCTTGGTTTTTGTGGCTAAACAAGGGTTTAGTACTTGTACATCATCATCATCATACCTCATAAGGTCCACTTGAACTCTTTATGTTCTTATAATTTTCATTTTTATGCATATGATTATTCTATTTAGCTTAAATCACCATTTAGGATTATTAACATGTAAAAAGAAGTTTTTATTTGTTGTCATCATAATGTACACTTTTATATACCTTATGATGTTAATGACATCATGTTAAAATGGTCACACAAGTGATTTACACTCTTGGTTAAACATGAAAATGATTATGTATTAATTAGGGTTTTCATAGTTTCATAATATGTTTTAAGTTAAAGAAATACTTATGACATGTTAAGGTTAATTATGAACATATATTGATGTTAGATAATCATTAAAATAAAGTTATAACAAGATGGGAAGGCTTGTATGTTAATGATTATTGTATAAAAGTAGCCATATGAAAAACTAGTAAATTATGGTAAATATTAAAGTTGTGGTTTGTAACTATATTGATGGACTTTATAAAAGTTGGACACATGAGGACTTGGATGGACAATGGACACATAATATATGTATAATTTATAACATATATGATATATGAGACTTGTGGTAAAATACAAAAGTGGTAAAGTATAAAGAAAAAGGTTAAAAATGGACTTAACAAACTCAAGCAAACTTGCTGTCCAAAATTCGAATTTTGACATACTCATTTTATGTTTTTATATGATAATACATTTCACGACGATTCCAAAAAGGTAAGAAACTTGTTAAACGGATTAATAACGAAAAAGTTACGTTAAAAACGAGTTATACGTTAATAAACGATGTCGTAAGTAAATTTTTATAAAAACATTTTTATAAAAATTATAAACAGCAAG